>CAKAOJ020000235.1:0-65000 GCA_916701645.2 Sebastolobus alascanus
GGGATACCTCCACCAGGTGGTGTAAATAGTAAACAGTGGCCTAAATGTACGTCGGACATGAGAGCTCAACAAACTGCAACTTTTAAAAAACACAAAAAAAAAAAAAAAAAAAAAAAAAAAAGGCAAAAATAAAATTTAAAAAAAAGGGTGTTTTACACAAAAAGGGAAAAACTCACCATTTTGCAATTGTTGAAAAAAACAGCTCCTTCAGGGTTTGTCCCCCCCCAAGGAAACAGCCTTTTTTGAAAGATGCTGGGTTCACAAGTTTTTCAACGGAGACCCGCACAAAACATCCCCGGTGCATATAATACAGATTTTTCCATGATCAAGGGAAGTGGAGGAAAAAGCGTGGACTTTTTTTGTTTTTGCCCACCCGGGTCCCCCATGCTGTTTTTATCCGGGAAAGGCAAAGGTGCAAAATGCCCGTGGAAAAAGACCGAAAAAAAGAAAAAACGAGGTCCTTATCTTTGGTCCTGAGAAAAATCAAAAAGGCCTTGAAAAGAAGAAATTCCCACCCAAGAAACTGGGATTTCGATTTTTAACATTTTAAAATCTGATCAACAAAAGATCTCAAAAATTCAAATCCTTCCTGTCTGAAAAGGACCTGAAAAGGACCTGAAAAGGACCATAGTTCATGCTTTTATTTCTTCCAGCCGGACAGCCTATCTGGTTTAAAATGACTCATTACTGGTAGCAGGAAGAGAGACCATATCTCCCTGCACTGGTGTGTTGGCTTCTATTCACTGGTTACCAGTGAAGGACAGAGTTGATTGTTTTTAAGCTCTGTATGGACTGAAACCAGGTCCCCTATTTCACCTCCAGACCCCTCCGATCAGCTGACTCCACGCTCCCAGTTAGAATCACGGGGTGATTGGGCTCTTTTGGTTGTTGGCCCTGAATGGAGGAACAGTTTCCCCCTCACCATTACAATACAATTATAATCCATAATTATTTATTTTACGCTTTTATTAATTTACTTGCACCCTCTTAATTATTTCTGTGTTTTATTTGATTTTAATTCTCATGGCTCTGTAAGGCACTTTGGTCAACATTTGTTGTTTCTAAGTGTACTCTATAAATACAATCAACAATATGAGCATAAACGGCATATTAAAAATGTTCTGTTTCTGAAGGTTGAGGCCCAACAAAGAGGTGCTACGTACATCCCGATCTCTGCCAAGTGTCTTCTCAGCTTTGGTCAAAGTTACAGTGTCAAATGTGAACCTGAGGGCTTCACAATACAACCTGATGTGAGTCAAGTCACAGAATTATCATGAATATAATTTTGGCCGCATGTTGAAAATAGACTCACAATGAAGAAGGTACCAGATAAACATTTTTAACCAGACTGAAAATGACGCGATGCTTCTGGTTTTCAGCGTGCACCATTTGACTCAGATTATGGACCAAACTACCATCCGACATTTGAAGTTTTCCTGACTACGATCCCAGAGAAAGTGACTTTGATGGTCCGGGATCAAGAGAAGACAGACGACGTCTGGAAACGTGATCTGTTTCAAGCAGGTAAAGATTACCTATTATTATTTTGATCAATTTCGAGATCATGATTATTTCTCATTAGCTACGTACACATGACATTACACTACTCTACCAACGTACACATGTGGATACCTGACAGTACCATATTTTCACAGCGACATGAACATCTGTAATGAAGCTAAGTGGTGAGTGAGAGCGGTGTGAAAATTGTCCGCTTTGTTTCATGTACGTATCATGACAACAGTTTGTATATCCACCGTCCTCGCTCTTCCTATTTCTCTTTCTGAATGATGAATACAGACTACCGCCGCCTGCTGGTGTGGAGAGTTATTTCCTCTCACCAGGAGCAGAACGTACGTGATAACTGACCGTCGGCTGTTGTCTTCGTGGTGTGTTCGAGTGCAACTTGTCGGCCAAAACAATGGTGACGTGAGTCGACGTGACAGTCGGCCTTCGTCACCGCTAGTTCTCTGATGTCGTGTCGGTGTGTCCCCAGCTTAAGGAAACAAGTTCTTCATCTACTGTATGTAAACAGAACTACTGGTATACCAACGGATTAATAGAGGGCTCCTTCATGAAACCATCCATCCATTATCTATAACGGCTTATCCTTAGAGAGGAGAGGCTGGACCCGATCCCAGCTGTTATTGGTGGGGAACACCTGGAATCACTCACAGGGCTGACACACACACACACACACACACACACACACACACACACACACACACCGACATGCACACTCACATTCACACCTACGAGCAATTTAGAGTGGTCATTTAACCTAACCTACAGTACATGTGTCTGAACTGAGGGAGGGAGCCGGAGAAAACCCACGCCAACACGGGGAGAACATGCACTCACCACAGAGAAAATCATGAAACCAAAAAATATAAAATATGAATGTCTCCCTTTTGGTTCCTGATTTTGAACACAGAACAACTGATTTACAGAGCAGACATGTTGCTGAACAAAAACATGACGTTTCATTTCAGTTGAATTGCTCTTTAAAAGTGATTGTTGGTTTTTAAACAAAAGTCTTTTCCCTGGTTATCTCCCAGATCTAAGAATGGAAATCCCTCAGAGGAATGTCCCACCAGAGGACAGCGTCCCACCAGACAGCGTCCCACCAGACAGCGTCCCACCAGACAGCGTCCCACCAGAGGAGAGCGTCCCACCAGACAGCGTCCCACCAGACAGCGTCCCACCAGAGGAGAGCGTCCCACCAGACAGCGTCCCACCAGACAGCGTCCCACCAGAGGAGAGCGTCCCACCAGACAGCGTCTCACCAGAGGAGAGGCTGTTTTTGGTTCGAACAAAGTTCGTAGAAGGAATGTCTGATCCTAATCTGAACAAGCTTCTGGATGAACTCTTTCAACGTCGCATTATAAGCGATGAAGAAATGCAGTCAATCAGAACAAAAGCCAAGACAGATAAAGCTCGAGACCTGATCGACACGGTGCGACTAAAGGGAACTGAAGCCAGCTCAGTTCTGATTGCTGCTCTCCGTAAGGGGGAACCGTGGCTTTTCAGAACTTAAGCTGAAACAAAAGCAAGAAGCTGTGGAGTCTGATGATGAATCTCTATGATATCTGGCTGTTATAGAGACTCAAATCACTTATTGTTATCTTTAAATGAGAAATTCCGTCGTCGAAGCCTGTGTGGACTTTCACTCTGAAGAGGATTTACTGAAGTTTGGGGGAAAAAAGTGAATTCATTTTCAAGCTCCTGTGGTTTGGTCTCAAGATTTTATAATCATTTACTTGGGATAACTACCGATGTGTTGTTGGTGATGAAGACCTGGGATAGAGAGCTCGTGACTTTTCTATATGTTTTGGGACTGCCTTCTTATTGCTAATTTTTGGAAATTATTAATTCAGTTTTAATTAGGGCTGTCAAAGTTAACATGATAATAACAAATTTCTTTAACGCAACTTGTGATTTTAGGTTGTAGCGGCTCAGTTTTAAAGCTAGAGTGAAGATACTGGTATCATAGTAAACTATAAAACCTGATGAATCCATCGGTACCAACCAGGTTAGACTAGCTGTCCAAAAACAGCCGGCTACTAATAGCTCATCCTTTACAGCACATGATTTCTTAGATTTCTTTTGCAGAAAAATAGATGAGATTAGATATAAAATGAGTTCCTCGCTCCCAGCTACATCTGTACATTTTGCAATGCAATCTCCGTGCGTCGAGTCCCAATTAGCCTCTGTCTTTACACATTTTGAGACCGTCTCTCTTGAAACTCTGTCTAAACTGGTCTCCGCTTCTAAACCAACCACCTGCCTCCTCGACCCCTTACCAGCTAAACTTTTTAAAGATCTATGGCCATGGCTGGGACCAACAATGTTGAATATTGTCAACTTGTCTCTTACGACTGGTACTGTTCCCACTAGTTTCAAGACAGCCATTGTTAAACCTCTACTTAAAAAAACACATGTTGACCCAGGGTCTCTAAATAACTATCGACCAGTCTCAAACCTTCCATTATTTTCTAAAGTTCTAGAAAGAGTGGTGTCTCAACAACTTTCTGACCATATATTATTTAGTGATCTTTTCGAACCCTTTCAATCTGCCTTTAGGGCCTGCCATTCCACCGAAACTGCGCTTACTAAAGTCGTAAATGATCTGCTCCTAAACATGGATTCAGATTCCACCTCGGTACTTTTACTACTGGATCTAAGTGCAGCTTTTGACACTATTGATCATCGTATACTCCTTGACCGACTAGAGAACACATTTGGCATCTCTGGGCTTGCTCTAGCATGGCTACAATCTTATCTGTCTGAAAGAACACAGTGTGTCTCTTTTAATAATATGACATTAATATTCTCTGAGGTGAAATATGGCGTACCTCAGGGCTCTGTTCTTGGCCCGCTGCTCTTCTCCCTATACATCGCACCTCTGGGCCAAATTATACGTAGTTATGGAATTGATGTCCACTGTTACGCTGATGATACACAGCTGTATTTGCCGATAAAAGCGTAGGATCGATCACAAATTATTAAATTAGAGGCCTGCCTGTCTGCGGTGAAAAACTGGATGTCAAGTAATTTCTTGCTCCTAAATTCGGATAAAACTGAGATGCTGGTCATTGGACCTGCTCGACACAGACATCAGTTTGATCAGGTAACAGTAACTCTAGATAACTGTGTGATATCCCAGAGTTCAACAGTTAAGAACCTTGGCGTCATGTTTGATTCAACTCTCTCTTTTGATCAGCACATTAAAGACATCACAAAGTTCGCTTTCTTTCACCTACGCAACATCGCTAAAATCAGGTCTTCTTTATCCATGGCCGATGCAGAGATTCTAATCCACGCCTTTGTATCATCCAGACTGGATTACTGTAATGTTTTGCTCTCAGGTCTGCCTCGTTCTAGTACCAGAAGCCTTCAAATGGTTCAGAACACTGCAGGAAGAATCTTAACTAAAACTAGAAAATTTGACCATATTACACCAGTTTTAGCTTCATTACACTGGCTCCCGATCCATGTTAGATCAGATTTTAAAGTGCTTTTGATGACCTATAAAATTGTAAATGGGTACTCCCCTTCCTACTTGTCTGATTTACTTAAATCTTATACTCCAACCAGGACTCTCCGCTCTCAGAATACAGGGCTCCTGTCTGTCCCCAGAGTGAAAAAGAAATCAGCAGGCCAAAGGGCCTTTTCTTACCGAGCCCCTTTCCTCTGGAATAACCTCCCTATAGACATCAGACAGTCAGACTCTGTGGAGGTCTTTAAATCCAAACTCAAAACCCATCTTTTTGCTCTAACTTTCAATTAGTTAGCTGGTGGGTCGGTCTCAGTCTCAATTTATTATTTCAGCCTAGCAGTCCTGCCGACGAGAACATTATTCATTTTAAGCCACTGCCTCTCTATAACCCTCTGTTGTTGAAGTCCCACAAGCACTGCTGTTTGCCTCGCTCTCTCTCTCTCTCTCTCTCTCTCTCTCTCTCTCTCTCTCTCTCTCTCCCCTCTCTCTCTCTCTCTCTCCTTTGAATCAGGCTTCTCCGTGATGGTTCATCAGTCGCTCTGTGACGTTGCTCTGACTCTGGGGGTTGCATAGTAGAGAGGAGGTCGTGTTGCTCGGGCTCTATCTATCGTGATGTGGAGAGGAGGTCGTGTTGCTCTGGCTCTATCGATCTGGCGTGGAGAGGAGGTCGTGCTGCTCAGGTTCTACCTATATGGCGCTGAGAGGAGGTTATGTAGCTAAGGCTCTATCTGATTGGCGTGGAGAGGGGGTCGTGCTGCTCTGGCTCTATCTGATTGGCGTGGAGAGGAGGTCGTGCTGCTCTGGGTCTATCTCTTTGGCGTCGAGAGGAGGTCGTGTTGCTCTGGCTCTATCTGTTTGGCGTCGAGAGGAGGTCGTGTTGCTCTGGCTCTATCTGTTTGGTGTCGAGAGGAGGTCGTGTTGCTCTGGCTCTATCTGTTTGGCGTCGAGAGGAGGTCGTGTTGCTCTAGCTCTATCTGTTTGGCGTGGAGAGGAGGTTGTGTTGCTCTGGCTCTATCTGTTTGGCTGGAGAGGAGGTCGTGCTGCTCTGGCTCCATCTGTTTGGCGTGGAGAGGAGGTCGTGCTGCTCTGGCTCCATCTGTTTGGCGTCGAGAGGAGGTCGTGCTGCTCTGGCTCCATCTGTTTGACGTGGAGAGGAGGTCGTGTTGCTCTGGCTCTATCTGTTTGGCGTCGCCTGGAAGCTGCTTGACATCCTCCTGGATCCACCTTCTCACATATATTCACATTATATGTATTCATTTTTGTCATGAATTGTCTATGTTGTGTTTTCATTATGTGGTTACTCTGTACACGCGACATCTATTGCACGTCTGTCCATCCTGGAAGGGGGATCCCTCCTCTGCCGCTCTTCCTGAGGTGTCTTCCATTTTTTCTCCCTGTTAAAAGGGTTTTTTTGTGGTTAAGTTTTTACTTAGCCGATGTGAGGGTTGCATTGTCAAGGACAGAGGGTGTTGTATCCTGTACAGATTGTAAAGCCCCCCGAGGCAAATTTGTGATTTGTGATTTTGGGCTATACAAATAAAATTGATTTGATTTCATTTGATTTGACAGCTGTTGTTGCCTGTTGGGCTGCAGTTTGCCATGTTATGATCTGAGCATATTGTTTTATGCTAAATACAGAACCTGTGAGGGTTTCTGGACAATATCTGTCATTGTTTTGTGTTGTTAAATGATTTCCAACAATAAATATATACATACATTTGCATAAAGCAGCATATTTGTCCACTCCCATGTTGATAAGAGTATTAAATACTTGACTAATCTCCCTTTAGGATTCAATTAGAGCTGATAAAAAATGTGTGATTAATTTGTTATTAAATATTTTAATGGATTGACAGCCCTAATTATTAATGATTCTCTGTCAGACCTGACTGGGTTGAGCTAAGATCTAAATCCATCTCTCTGTCTCTTACTGCTAATCAACGCAGGCTTCACAGCTGCAACAAAAGACAATTTTACAAATGACAATAAGGGTATGGGTGGATATCATAACTGCCCTTGATAATCTATAGATTTATATTCTGAAACTTCAGCTGCAACCACTCCTTTTTTCCCCCTGGGTTTAGACTGGGTAGTAGACTTTCTGTAACTTGTGCCTACAATAAAGATTTCATTGCAAAAAAAAGGCTTCACACTGTGATCGAACCAAAGTTGGATTCATTGGATGGATGTTGAGCAGTGAAATAATTCCATTAAGAGATCGTGTCTGGAAACATGAACTAGAGAGACAGATGCTGTTATTAAATGAGACCTCAACTGAAACAAAGATAGGCGCTTTTTTTTGTTGACAAAGGCAGTTGTTCTAATGCATCAACTGTAATTAACAGTGTGGACAAAGACCTTTTAAAGGCAATGAAAAGATTTTGGCCTCTTATCTGGAACATATGGTGCCTTCAAGTGAAACTGGTGAGCTCGTGTTTACAACATGGGAAGTTGTGTACACGATGTGCGTGACGTTCAAGTGGTTAAGTCGTGAAGAACACCAGGGTTAAGCACCGGTAATATTAACGTTACTGTCGGCGTCCAGAAGCCACAAATCATATTTTCAAATATGAATCAATATTCTGTTACTGTAATGCCTATTTCTCTCCTCAGATGTTCTCAGAATCATCTTGTAGTTACTGTTTAGCTGTAAAATGAGAAAGTTTGTGACCCAGCAGCTATGTTGAGATCAAGTTGAGGAAATACCAAGCCCCGCCCACCAGCCGGAGCACAGCCAATAGGAACGCTCGCTCTCTCTGAAATGACCTGTGATTGGTCAAAGTCTCCCGTCACAGGCTAGATTATCTAAAGCCTGAAAACAGAGACATGAGGAGGAGCAGAAGTCTAGTTTTCTCTCAGAACACTTGAATTACAATATGCTGAAAGGTTATTATGGGATGTTTGCCCAATGATGCCAAAAATAGTGTAGCCTACTAAAACTTTCAATTGACTTGAATTGTAAGTCACTTTGGACAAAAGCATCTTCCAAATAAAAGTCATGTTGTGTCTTAAAGGTCACCTATTGTGCAAAATGCCCTCCATGTCTTTTAGACATCAATATCTGTCCCCAGTGTGTCTACAGATCACCATAGTGTCATAAAAGACCATCCTCTCTCTTTTTCTCCTGCTCCATCTCTCTAAAAATGTGTCTGAAAAAACACTGATCAGTACTTCCTGAAACTGGTGACGTCTGTGATTTTTTTCATGCCATATAAGGGTTACGGTAGAACTAGGTAGAACAAGCATAAAGCATCTTCCCCTTCATCTCCCCAAAGCAGCCCAGGCTCGGAGTGGCAAAGGTCAGCAGCTTCCCCCGTTCTTCCTGCCAATCACTCGTCAGGGCGACCACATCCACCGAGGGGAAACAGGGAGGCTCCTCCCCCCCCGCGGCTGATCGAACCAGTCCAGCACTGGCCCAGGTAGCGAACCCAACACCTCTCCCCTCAGCCTCTCCAGCAGTCTCAGGGATTTCAGCCCAGTCTGTTGTGCCAGTTCAAGCGGGGTCTTCCATCCACCGGTCGCCATCTGCCTCAGGTCTTCATTGAGCATCAGATCAGCTGAGTCTGGAACAGTCTTCACTGAGCATCAGATCAGCTGACTCTGGAACAGTCTTCACTGAGCATCAGATCAGCTGACTCTGGAACAGTCTTTACTGAGCATCAGATCAGCTGACTCTGGAACAGTCTTCACTGAGCATCAGATCAGCTGACTCTGGAACAGTCTTCACTCAGCATCAGATCAGCTGACTCTGGAACAGTCTTCACTCAGCATCAGATCAGCTGACTCTGGAACAGTCTTCACTGAGCATCAGATCAGCTGACTCTGGAACAGTCTTTACTGAGCATCAGATCAGCTGACTCTGGAACAGTCTTCACTGAGCATCAGATCAGCTGACTCTGGAACAGTCTTCACTGAGCATCAGATCAGCTGACTCTGGAACAGTCTTTACTCAGCATCAGATCAGCTGACTCTGGAACAGTCTTCACTGAGCATCAGATCAGCTGACTCTGTAACAGTTTTCACTGAGCATCAGATCAGCTGACTGGAACAGTCTTCAGCTGAATTTGAGTCTTTTGTATGCTTGTGTGCTGATGTGTATGTATGTGCATTATGTAATTGTAATGTGTAATATATGTAATGTTTCTTTATTTACCCATTCTATTGTTTTTTATTTCATTATTTATGTTTCATTTTATTCTGCTGTTTATGATGTGAATTTCCTAGGAAAGCACTTTGTGCTTTGGGCTTGAAAAGTTCTCCACAAATAAAATAATAATAATTATTATTATGAACACTGAACAAAGGTCCGCTCCTAGGATACTGTAGTATGTTGTCGTATGTAGTAGTATTATGTAGTATGTTGTAGTATGTAGTAGTATTCTGGTTGAGATGTGGTGCCATCTCATGGTAGAAATCTGATAATGCAGAGGCCTGACAGAAATATAAAATGCTAAAGATCTCAACAGAAGATGTTAATCAAGAGGATGGGATATAGTGTTGCTTTGTTAGCATGTTAATGTCTTATCCTCTTTTATATATATAATATTGTATTATATATAGTTGGGTCGGGGGGGCAACAGCTCCAGCAGGGAGCCCCAAACTTCCCTTTCCCGGGCCGCATTAACCAGCTCTGACTGGGGGATCCCGAGGCGTTCCCAGTGTGGAGATATAATCTCTCCACCTAGTCCTGGGTCTTCCCCGTGGCCTCCTCCCAGCTGGTCGTGCCTGGAACACCTCCCTAAGGAGGCGCCCGGGGGGGGGGGGGCATCCTTACTAGATGCCCGAAACACCTCAGCTGGCTCCTTTCAACGCAAAGGAGCAGCGGCTCTACTCCGAGTCCCTCACGAATGACTGAGCTTCTCACCCTATCTCTAAGGGAGATAGGGTGAGAGGGAAATCACCTCAACTCCACCCTGTCTGCCTCCCTCAATTCACTGGCCCCCCTAAAAACCAAAACTGTTTCCTTCACCACCTCCTCCCCCTGGTTCACACCCCACCTCCGAAAACTCAAACAGACCGGCCGCCAACTTGAACGCCTCTGGATCAAAACATCTCTCACTGTTCACCTGGAAGCCTACAAATCCCACCTCATCACCTACAATGACGCCATCACTGCTGCCAAGTCTGCCCACTTCTCCTCCATTATCAACGACCCCACCCGTAACCCCCGAACCCTCTTCTCCACTGTCAGCACTCTCCTCAAGCCCCGTGCCAACACCCTCTCTGCCCCCTCACCCGACCTATGCAACTCATTCCTTCAGTTCTTTGCAGACAAAATCACCACCATCAACAACTCCCTTTTCCCCGTGTCTGACCCAGCAGCACCTACAACGGCCCCTTTTTTCTCCTTCCCTCTGGATCCCCCTCCCCCCCCCCCCTTCGCCGCCTCTCCCGGTTCGACCCAGTTGACTCAGCCTTCATTTCCAAACTCATCAGCTCATCCAAGCCCACCACCTGCTCCCTCGACCCCCTCCCCACTCCCCTACTGAAGTCCTGCCTCCCTGTCCTGTGCCCCTATCTCACCGACCTCTTCAACTCCTCACTGTCCCACGGAACCGTCCCCTCAGCCTTCAAAACTGCTGCTGTCACCCCCATCCTTAAGAAACCTGGTCTTGACCCCTCCTGCCTCAACCACTACCGCCCTATCTCCAACCTCCCCTTCCTTTCCAAAACCCTTGAACGCCTCGTCTCCTCACAACTCCAATCCCACCTGCACTCCAACAACCTGTATGAACCCCTTCAATCCGGTTTTCGTCCCCTTCACAGCACAGAAACTGCACTCCTTCATGTCCTCAACCACCTCCTCACCTCTGCTGACACCGGAGCCCTCAACATCCTCATCCTCCTGGACCTGAGTGCAGCCTTCGATACCGTGAGCCATACCATCTTACTCGCCAGGCTTGAAAACCTCGGTATCGAAGGTACTGCACTCAGCTGGCTCCGGTCATACCTCACCAACCGATCTCATTTCATCTCCCTCAATAACTGCTCCTCTGCCACATCCACGGTCACACAAGGTGTTCCCCAAGGCTCTGTACTCGGTCCCCTCCTTTTCATCATCTACATTTTCCCCCTTGGTCAGATCCTCCGCCACTTCAACCTGGACTTCCACTGCTATGCTGACGACACCCAGATCTACCTCAGCACCAACTCCCCCCACCACCCACCCCTCTCCCACATCAACTCCTGCCTCTCTGCAATACAAACCTGGATGCAACAAAATTTCCTCAAACTAAACAGCAATAAAACTGAACTCCTCCTCATCGGCTCCAAATCTACCCTCAGCAAACTCAACAACCCCACTCTCACCATTGATGGCACCACCGTTTCCCCCTCCCCCCAGGCACGCAACCTTGGCGTAATCTTCGACCCCACTCTCTCCCTTGAGCCCCACATCCGCCATGTCGTCAAAACCTCCTTCTTCCACCTCCGCAATATCGCCAAACTCAGACCCTCTCTCACACCCCCCGCTGCCGAGAAGCTCATCCACGCCTTCATCTCCTCCCGCCTTGACTACTGCAACTCCCTTCTGTACGGACTCAACACCACCTCCATCAACAAACTTCAACTGGTCCAGAACGCCGCCGCCCGACTCCTGACTCACACCAAATCCTGGCACCACATCACCCCAGTCCTCAAAGACCTCCACTGGCTCCCTGTTTCCCATCGGATCACCTTCAAAATCCTCACCCTTACCTACAAATCCCTGCACCACCTGGCTCCCCCCTACCTCTCTAACCTCCTCTCCCCCTACCAACCCTCACGGTCCCTCAGATCCACCTCAGCTGGTCTACTCTCCACCCCCAAGTCCAAACTCCGCAGTTTTGGGGACAGAGCATTCTCCAGGGCAGCTCCCAGGCTCTGGAACTCCCTCCCACAACTCATTAGAGACTCTGACTCCCTCTCCCTATTTCAGTCCCGCCTCAAAACCCATCTCTTCTCCTCTGCCTTCTCCTAGCCCCCCCCCCCACCCCTTGGTCTGATTGTGTGTACGAGTGTGTGTGCCTGTCTATGTCGTTTGTCTGATGTTTGTCTCACACCGCCCCTTGCCCTATTGTTAAGCGTCTTTGAGCTCCGGAAAAGCGCTATAGAAATCGAATATATTATTATTATTATTATTAAGGGAGACGCCAGCCGCCCTCCTGAGGAATCCCATTTCGGCTGCTTGTACCCGCCATCTAGTTCTTTGGGTCATGACCCAACTCTCATGACCATAGTTGAGAGTAGGAACTGACCGGTAGATCGAAAAGACTCTTTTCGTCACAACGGTGCGGTAAAGCGAATGCAATACCGCCCCCCCGCTGCTCGCGAACCAGATGTTGTCTGACATAAAAAAAACAGGAAACAGGAAACAGGAAACAGGAAATAGGAAATAGGAAATAGGCCCAGGTGGCTCTCAAAAGCACCAGATGTCGATTAAAGCCGTCAACCAACAGCAGTGACAACTTTTGGATTTAAATCACTCAGAATATCATCTGGATCACCACGAATGGTAATAAGACCAGAAACCACAACACTGCCAAAAATGTTCAAACTTAGATTCTATTCTAATTTTTTAAAGCTGAAGTAGGCAGATTGGAGCAAATATGTTTAAAATATATATAAAACATCACTATATCCTGATAGTAGAGCATGAGACAGGTAATCTGAAAAAAATCATGCTCCTCTGTGACCTCCGGTGTCCTCCGGTGCTCCTAACGGCAACTACAAGATTTCACAGACCGGAGGAAAACAACCAATCAGAGCTGATCTGGAGTCTGCCGTCTCTGAGCAGCTGTCAATCACTCACCAACTCTGATCAAACGGTGAAACTAGTCAGCGCTGATCAGATATGAATCAATATTCTGTTACATCTGAGGAGAGAAATAGTCATAACAGTAACAGAATATTGATTCATATCTGATCAGAGTTGGTGAGTGATTGGCAGCTGCCTCCGTTTAATGAACAGCCAATAGGAACGCTCTCTCTCTCTGAAATGACCTGTGATTGGTCAAAGTCTCCCGTCACAGACTAGATTTATCTAAAGCCTGAAAACAGAGACATGAGGAGGAGCAGAAGTCTAGTTTTCTCACAAACACTTGAATTACAATATGCTGAAATTTTATTATGGGATTTTTGCCCAATGATGCCAAAACTATTCTGCCTACTGCAGCTTTAAGATGTCTCTATTCTAACTTGTTAAGCCGTCAGTCTCCTCAGTCAAAATAATCATTACTTTGGGAGGTTATGGTGATATTAGACAATAGCATGTCTTTTACATTATAGTCTAGAATTAGGAGCAAAGAAATTACAAGGCAGCTATGTAATATCTGCTTTGTAGCTATACTGTATAATAAAGTGTCAAAATAAAACCTGTAATCCTGCCAGTGGAAACACCCTTTGTGTCTTGCTACATAAAAAAAAATTCTGTAGTCTTGCCGTGTTTTGTAGGTTAAGTTTAGTTAAGTTTTTTTTTATTTAAATATTATTAGCTGTGTGTATTTTTCACACAAGATGATGTGGTGCTGATCTTCTTACTGTTTAACAGCCTAGTTAACAACTTTACTGAGCAGCTTCTGCTCTGTGAGATCTGAGGACGTGTCAGTGCCATCTGGAGAGGATTACAACACAACAACTGCAGGATTGTCCTGGTTGTTTCTGGTTCTTACTCTCTCTCTCCCCTTTTCTTTTGGTTTTCTCTCTCATACCTCAAGTACACAAACTCCAGAGAGGGGAGAGGAGAGAGAGGGGGGGGGGGGGGGGGGATGGGGGGGGCGCGGGGGGGCCCGTGGGTGAAGTTCACTTGGATCCAAATCCACTGGAGAAACAAGACAGAAAGTTCTGGAGCTACAACTCTAACAAGACTAAATGCTTATTGAGCACAGCAGGAGGGAGAAAAGAACATTCAGCCATTAAAGGACCCTTTGAACACGGTTTTAAACAGTGAACTCGTATGGATTGATCTTTTTTTTCCTTTGGCTTATTTTCAGTGTGTACTCTGCAGTTTAAAAATACAGGAAACGGTCTCATTGTCACTGACGAGGCTTTTCAGACGTTGTTACTGCAGCAGCAGCAGCAGCAGTTGTAGCTGTGACTCGTTGACAGAAGTAATGTCAGGCAGAGTGCTTCCCGTCCTTCTCCTATCCCTCTATGTGACTCTGGGTTCAGTCCAGAGCCAGGGTTCGTCCCAGGACGCCTACATAATCCAGTACCTGGAGAGGAGACTGTCTCAGATGGAGGTAGGTGCCCGCTGCACTTCTATTTGACATCAGGTACCTGCATCCATCAGGAGACGTCAGATGACTACAACCTCAAACCTCGCTGCTGTTTCTCTTGCTATAATGTTAGAAACATCAGACCTCAAAATGAGCAGAATAATGGATGACATAATGAAAATATCACATGTATACTTACACCATACTCAGATCATCTGGCTGCCAAATGTTTTGCCATCCTCTCATTTTTATAATGTCTTCCTGTTACGGGTATTTGGCTGAGTCAACAGATCTCTAGAGAATATCTATGAATGTGTTAGTCAGTTCTGTAGAGATACTCTATGTCTCAGGGAGGTAAGGTCAAGTAGCGTAGGCCTACTTAAATACACTTTTGATTTACTTGTACTTTACTTGAGTATTTCCATTTCATGCTACTTTATAATTGTACTCCAGTTTGAAGGCAAATGTTGTACCCTTTACTCCATTACATTTATTTTACAGTTTTAGATCATCAATACAAAATAAAAATCAATTAATGTAATATCATTTTTATAGGTTAAGCTACCCAGCAGTATATAAAGAAATTAAAATTAGCTCCACCTTTACCAGCTGCAACATTAAAGTGATGAACTGCATTTCTGATTATAATCTAATAATATAATACATTCTGAAATGCACAATTTTTCATACTAGGTACTTTTACTTCTGGCACTTTGAGTATATTTTAACACTAATGCTCTTATACTTTTACTTAAAGGGACAGTGTGTAGGATTTAAATGGTAAATGGACTTGCATTTATACAGCACTTTTCTAGTCTTCTGACCACTCAAAGCTCTTCGCTCTACATGTCAGCATTCACACACTGATATCAGAGGCTGCCATGCAAGGAGCCAACCTGCCCATCAGGATCTGATCTAAATACTCATTCACTTACGTGTCTTGCTCAAGGACACATCGACGTTTGACCCGGAGCAGCCGGGGATCGAACCACCGACCTTCCGATTGGTGGACTACCTGCCTCTGAGCCACAGCTGCCCCATTTAGTGGCATCTAGCGGTGTGGTTGCAGATTGCAACCAGCTGAGATCCCTCTGCTTACTCCTCCCTTTACAAGACTGCGTTAACGTGAGCCACCAAGTGCAAAACGCCGTAGCGCGCTTCAGAAGATCCGCTACAAATAGAGCCATGTCTATTTTTTTGACGGAGCCACGGTGCAGTGTCTCCTTCGTTGGTTGAAAGGATGCACCCAAAACTGCCCCCCCAACCATGTCGTTCATAAATGGACCTCTAACGGTATTGAATTTGTTTGTAAGCTACAGCACAACAAAGTAGGATATAACAACAATAAACACAATTAAAATGTGTATTTAAGTGTATGTAGATATGAAGGACATATTCTAAACTAACAAAAACACAACGATTCTTAGTTTCAGGTGATTATACACTAATGAAAACATAGTTAGGTAACATGGTTTTCAATTTCTGCCAGTAGATTCCCCTAAATCCTACACACTGGACCATTAAGTAAGTTTTGAATGCAGGACTTTTACTTCTAACAGAGTATTTTACACTGCGGTGTTGCTACTTTTACATAGGTGCTAATTGTGTGACAATAGTAAACGCTAAAACATCAAAATGTCTGTTATAATGCAATTTCAAGTTAAAGTTAACATTAGCTAACAATCTATTGAAATGAGCAAGGGTGTGTTTTATTCCTTATGAATTCACTAATTGTTAGAGAAAGAATGTTTTTTTTTCTTTCAAAAGTAATTTATTCTTCCTTTAATTCTGTGTTTATAACACTTTTTCTGTGTATCAATAACATCAGGAGCGTCTGAATCAATGTGAGCAAAAGACAGTGAGCGTCACCCAGAAGACATATGACCTCTCCTCTGAAATCAGGAGTTATCTGTCCACTCTCAGTGTCCTGAGGTAGGCCTATCTGAAAAAAAAACGACTTTACGACTTAATGAAAGAACTGCAGTAATACTTAAAGTGTGTGATAACTGTGATAATTAAAGTGCTTTGCTCCGTAGATCCGAGGTGAGGAGCCAGGTGGACAGCGTGTCTGTACGTGTCGAGAGGGTGGAGAGAGAGTTGGAATATCTTGAAAACAAGATTCCCACCCAGACTGACATCGAGATGGAAGAGGCACTGCTGGAACAACAGATCAAGGCTGCTGAACTGGACCAGCTGAAACAGAAAGCCACGATCAAAGTGGAGAATGGTAGGAACGTGGGCTGGTATACAGTGTGTGCGTGTACTTGTACATCTATCTTTGTGAGGACCGATTTGACTTTTAAGCGGCGTTTGCCGACCATTTTCACTCCACTCGCACTTACCACTGAGCTTCATTCCAGATGTTCATGTCGCCGTGAAAATATCTGGAATGATCAGATGAGATGATAACAAATAAGAAGAGTCTTCTGTGTGTGTCCTCTTGACTTTAGTCGTTGGCTTGTTTTCCTCACTTCTGTTTCTCTTCTTGTGCACTGATTGGTTTAAACTGAACAGCCAATCAGAGTGATTTCTCTCACCGACAGGTTCCGCCACCAATTCAACCTGCTGAATCAGCCAAAAAACCTCCAACATGGGCAGACTAGAGCCGACGGTGAGGGACACACCGCAAAAACTAGGCAGACAAAACGCTCACCGACGGCCCCAAACTGTCCGACGACTGACCGTCGGCTTGGTGTGTCAGGACTTTTAGACCTTCAGAGTGAGGACGTGTTTGGAAAGTGGGGACATTTGGGCCTGTTTGAGAGTTCAGACTTGGTGTTAAGGTTTAGGTTGGAATAAGGTTTAGGTTGGAATAAGGTTTAGGTTAGGGTTAGGGTCACAGGTGCAGGTTGCGTTGGTTCAGCGGGCTCACTGAACCCCCTAAAAATGCATCTATATTTTTTATTATAACGCAGAACTAATAATTTATTATTATGATGAATAATATCTTCTTATAGACAGAATAACAAACCAACAAGATAAGAAGATAGATTTGTGGTATTTCTATTTACTTATAGCCTGATAACATCAGACATTCTCTGTCCACACACCGTTACATATGAACTTTCTGTTACACCATGTAAACAAACCACGTACCTATCAGCCGTGAGCTGGAGATCAGACTGGAGACGTAACCACTTAAAAGATGGGGGAGTAGTAGGCTACTTGCTCTCTTCCCAAGTTTGTGTTATTTTTAAACAGAAAAAAAGGTTTTATTCTGTGATATTTACTGAAAATGATAAACAATACAGCCAACAGCAGCCTCAGTAAACTATCAGCTGAGCTCCTGGTGATCCTTCTCCAGCCAGCTGTCTCCTTTTTTAGGTGTTTGTCGTGAAATGAGGAGGTGTCGTATAGATATTAACTCCTCATTTCAACTTCACCAATCAGCCGTTCCTCGCGTCGCTCACGGCCAGTTAGTTCATTCCAATAGAAAACACTGTGATCAAACTGATTTTGTCACCCACGCTCGCTACGCTAAGCTACACACATCCCAATACATTAGACCTCTCTGCATTGTACACATTACATTCCCTCTAGATTTTTTCTGTGAACCCACAACCTTAAAGTTCAAACTACGCCTATAGTAAGGGTTGGGCCTAACCCTAACCCCAACTGGGGTAAGGCATTTAGTTGTGATGGTTAGGGTAAGGGGCTAAGGAGTGCATTATGTCAGTGAGCATCCTTACAAAGATAGAAGTACAGAGATGTGTGTATGTGTGTGTGTGTGTGTGTGTGTGTGTGTGTGTGTGTGTGTGTGTGTGTGTGTGTGTGTGTGTGTGTGTGTGTGTGTGTACTTTACAGCTATCTTTGTGAGGACCGATTTGAGTTTTAGACGTCAGAGTGAGGACATTGTTGGAAAGTGAGGACATTTTAGCCGGTCCTCACCTTCGGACAGACCTTCAAAGGCCTGTTTGAGGGTTCAGACTTGGTTTTAAGGTCCAGGTTAGAATTAAGTTTCGGTTAAGGTTAGGGTTAGGGTTGGGGTCATTCATTTAGTTGTGATGGTTAAAGTTAAGGTCCTAACACACCAAACCGACAGTCAGCCGTCGGACAGTTTGGAGCCATCGGTGAGCGTCTGTCTGTCTAGTTTTTGCGGTGTGTCCTGCACCGTCGGCTCTGGTCTGCCCGTGTTGGATTTTGTTTTCGGCCAATTCAGCATGTTGAATTGGCGGCGGCGCCCGTTGGTGAGAGAAATCACTCTGATTTGCTGTTCAGCTTAAGAAAATCAGTGCATGAGAAGAGAAATGGAAGTGAGGAAAGCAAGCCAACGAGTAAAGTCGAGGAAAAACACAGAAGGCTCTTCTCATTGTTTATCTTCATCTCATCTGATAGTTCCAATACACAGATTTTTGGAATGAAGCTAAGTGGTGGAATGAAGCTAAGTGGTGAGTGACAGTGGTGTGAAAATGGTTGGCAAACGCCGCTTTATTTCATGTACGTATCATAACAACAGCTTGTATATCCACATTCCTAGTTCTTCTGGCTTCCCTTTCTGAATGATGAATACAGACTACCACCGCCTGCTGGTGTAAAGAGTTATTTCCTCTCACGCAGGCGCAGACCGTACGTGGTAGTTGGCCGTTGGCTGTAGTCTTTGTGGTGTGTTCGAGTGCAACTTTGTGGCCAAGACAAAGGAGACGTGAGGCAACGCAACTGGTGGCCTTTGTCGCCACTAGTTCTCTGAAGTCGGCTTGGTGTGTCTGGGCCTTTAGGGTCAGGGGCTAGGGAATGCATTATGTCAATGAGTGTCCTCACAAAGATAGAAGTACACAGTTGTGTGTGTGTGTGTGTGTGTGTGTGTGTGGCACTGATAATGATTACAGCATCTATCTGTTTAATGGTCAGTGCTTATGTATGACAGGAGGAGAATGAAAGAAACGGATACAGAATGTACTGTACAGGACATTGTGCTACAGTTCATTCATCGTCTTATCTCCAACATCCTCAGACTGCAAAACAGTCCTGAGTCAAATCAAGTCTCTGAAGATTGTCAAGAAGGCAGGAGACACCCATGGTTCCTGGTTCAAGGACCCCTCTGAAGGATCAGCTAAGGTCTGTTCTTTTTAAAGATGACGTGATTACAGTAATAATGGAGTGTTTACAGTGGAGATACAGCTGCTGGGAGCAGACTGTGCTTATCTTCCTCTCAGTGTGGGGCTGCTGGTGGACGGATCTAAATTAATTATTCACATAATGACATTCATCAGCAAGGGAGATATCTAAAGTAAAAAAAAATAAGCAAAGTTGCCAATTGCATCAATACCACAGATTAATAATGTTATATTTATACCCAGAACGGAATGTCAAAGCTGAGTTGCACAATTCAATTTCCACTCACTTCTCAACTGGTCACATCTGTTAATCTTCCAGGTCTACCTGCTCAGTGGGATTAGTAACAACACTCTGCTGGAGTACGTATCTCTGTCCAGTTTCACAGAGAGCACCAGCACACCACCAGTTAAGGTGGTGCAGCTGCCTTTCCACTGGCAGGGGACGGGTCAAGTGGTCTACAATGGATTCCTCTACTACCACAAAGCAGACACTCCCAACCAGATACTGAAGGTGTGTGAATCAAAGCATAATACAGTGTGTTTCACATCAAGGCATTTCTTTGTTGATTTGCACTGTTTGTAATTGAATAAAACTGTTTGTTCATTCAGTGGTCAGGCTGAAGGATAGCATTGCTTGACAAACTGCTGTGCAGCTTTTGGCTGGAGACTGACTTCAGATCATTTCAAAGCAGCTTAGTCATTGGGAGTTGATTTTGCCATATTTCCTGTCAGCTGAGGTCAGTGAGCTAACAATGCCAAAATAAACAATTTTGTTCCAGTGAACTGAGCTGACTTTCTCAAGATACTTTAAGTATTTTGGAGCAGATTTAATTGCTACAGAAAGTTTACTGGGGAAAAGTTTTTTTAAAAAAATGCAGTAGAACAATTCTACTATTGAAAGTACAGTATACTGTAGACCCATATCCACGAAGCTTACAGTAAAAAGTCCTTTTAACAGGATTGTATCAGGATTGTCTGTAATATCTCTTCAACTATTGGATGAATTGCCATTACATTTTGTACAGACGTTTATAGTTATCAGAGGATGAATCCTACTGACTTTAGCAATCCTGGCCTTTTCTATAGCGCCACCATGAGGTTGAAATTTGTGTTTCTGAGTGAAATGTCTCGACAACTATTGGATGGATTGTCATGAAACTTTTTGCCATGATCAGGTTTAAATTTTAATTTGTAGTAATAGTTTGGCTTATTACCAAATACCTGATAACATTCCCATCAGCTTCACCTGTATTTTGGTTTAGAGCTAATTGGCAAATGAAAGTATGCTAACACGCTTAACTAAGGTGGTTAACATGATAAACATTACCTGATAAATATGCAAGTATATCTATGTTCCCAGGGTCCTATGTTCCCAAGGTCCTATGTTCCCAAGGTCCTATGTTCTCAGGGTCCTATGTTCCCAAGGTCCTATGTTCCCTGGGTCCTATGTTCCCAAGGTCCTATGTTCCCCGGGTCCTATGTTACCAAGGTCCTATGTTCCCTGGGTCCTATGTTCCCTGGGTCCTATGTTACCAAGGTCCTATGTTCCCTGGGTCCTATGTTACCAAGGTCCTTTGTTCCCAGGGTCCTATGTTCCCTGGGTCCTATGTTACCAAGGTCCTATGTTCCCCGGGTCCTATGTTACCAAGGTCCTATGTTCCCTGGGTCCTATGTTCCCTGGGTCCTATGTTACCAAGGTCCTATGTTACCAAGGTCCTTTGTTCCCAGGGTCCTATGTTCCCAAGGTCCTATGTTCCCAGGGTCCTATGTTCCCTGGATCCTATGTTCCCAGGGTCCTATGTTCCCAAGGTCCTATGTTCCCAGGGTCCTATGTTACCAAGGTCCTTTGTTCCCAAGGTCCTATGTTCTCAGGGTTCTATGTTCCCAGGGTCCTATGTTCCCCGGGTCCTATGTTCCCAGAGTCCTATGTTCCCTGGGTCCTATGTTACCAAGGTCCTATGTTCCCTGGGTCCTATGTTCCCAAGGTCCTATGTTCTCAGGGTCCTATGTTCCCAAGGGCCTATGTTCTCAGGGTCCTATGTTCCCAAGGTCCTTTGTTCCCAGGGTCCTATGTTCCCAAGGTCCTATGTTCTCAGGGTCCTATGTTCCCAAGGTCCTATGTTCCCGGGGTTCTATGTTCCCAGGGTCCTATGTTTCCGGGGTCCTATGTTCCCAAGGTCCTTTGTTCCCAGGGTCCTATGTTCCCAATGTCCTATGTTCCCAGGGTCCTATGTTCACAAGGTCCTATGTTCCCAGGGTCCTATGTTCCCAGGGTCCTATGTTCCCAGGGTCCTAGGTTCCCAAGGGCCTATGTTCTCAGGGTCCTATGTTCCCAAGGTCCTTTGTTCCCAGGGTGCTATGTTCCCAAGGTCCTATGTTCCCAGGGTCCTAGGTTCCCAAGGGCCTATGTTCTCAGGGTCCTATGTGCCCAAGGTCCTTTGTTCCCAGGGTGCTATGTTCCCAAGGTCCTATGTTCCCAGGGTCCTATGTTCCCAAGGTCCTATGTTCCCTGGGTCCTATGTTCCCTGGGTCCTATGTTCCCAGGGTCCTATGTTCCCAAGGTCCTATGTTCCCAGGGTCCTATGTTACCAAGGTCCTTTGTTCCCAGGGTCCTATGTTCCCAGGGTCCTATGTTCCCAAGGTCCTTTGTTCCCAGGGTCCTATGTTACCAAGGTCCTATGTTCCCAGGGTCCTATGTTCCCAGGGTCCTATGTTCCCAGGGTCCTATGTTCCTCGGGTCCTATGTTCCCAGGGTCCTATGTTCCCAGGGTCCTATGTTCCTCGGGTCCTATGTTCCCAGGGTCCTATGTTCCGTGGGTCCTATGTTCCCAGGGTCCTATGTTTCCAGGGTCCTATGTTCCCAGGGTCCTATGTTCCCAGGGTCCTATGTTCCGTGGGTCCTATGTTCCCTGGGTCCTATGTTCCCCGGGTCCTATGTTCCCAGGGTCCTATGTTCCCCGGGTCCTATGTTCCCAGGGTCCTATGTTCCCAGGGTCCTATGTTCCCAGAGTCCTATGTTCCCAGGGTCCTATGTTCCCAGGGTCCTATGTTACCAAGGTCCTATGTTCCCAGGGTCCTATGTTCCCAGGGTCCTATGTTCCCAGGGTCCTATGTTCCTCGGGTCCTATGTTCCCAGGGTCCTATGTTCCCAGGGTCCTATGTTCCTCGGGTCCTATGTTCCCAGGGTCCTATGTTCCGTGGGTCCTATGTTCCCAGGGTCCTATGTTTCCAGGGTCCTATGTTCCCAGGGTCCTATGTTCCCAGGGTCCTATGTTCCCAGGGTCCTATGTTCCGTGGGTCCTATGTTCCCTGGGTCCTATGTTCCCCGGGTCCTATGTTCCCAGGGTCCTATGTTCCCCGGGTCCTATGTACCCAGGGTCCTATGTTCCCAGGGTCCTATGTTCCCAGAGTCCTATGTTCCCAGGGTCCTATGTTCCCAGGGTCCTATGTTCCTCGGGTCCTATGTTCCCAGGGTCCTATGTTCCCAGGGTCCTATGTTCCCAGGGTCCTATGTTCCTCGGGTCCTATGTTCCTCGGGTCCTATGTTCCCAGGGTCCTATGTTCCGTGGGTCCTATGTTCCCAGGGTCCTATGTTTCCAGGGTCCTATGTTCCCAGGGTCCTATGTTCCCAGGGTCCTATGTTCCCAGGGTCCTATGTTCCCCGGGTCCTATGTTCCTCGGGTCCTATGTTCCCAGGGTCCTATGTTCCGTGGGTCCTATGTTCCCAGGGTCCTATGTTTCCAGGGTCCTATGTTCCCAGGGTCCTATGTTCCCAGGGTCCTATGTTCCCAGGGTCCTATGTTCCGTGGGTCCTATGTTCCCTGGGTCCTATGTTCCCCGGGTCCTATGTTCCCAGGGTCCTATGTTCCCCGGGTCCTATGTTCCCAGGGTCCTATGTTCCCAGGGTCCTATGTTCCCAGAGTCCTATGTTCCCCGGGTCCTATGTTCCCCGGGTCCTATGTTCCTCGGGTCCTATGTTCCCAGGGTCCTATGTTTCCCAGTTTTATATTTCGTTAACACACATGAAGTAAACTTTTCAAAAGGTTTTCTGTTGTCAGGGACTCATTTTCCCAGGTCACTATGTTCATCTCCATGCTATGTTCCGTTTGACGAATTCCCACAATAGCCCATGTGATATTAAGCGAATAGAGCCGGGGAACACTTTTTCAGGTTCCCATTGTGTGCTATATAGAGCTGGGGAACCAGCCTGTTCTCATTCCCAGGTTGTCAAAAGTGTACATATTTTAACCCAAACCATGATATTTACCTAAACCTAACCAAGTAGTTTCGTTGCCTAAACCTAATTGATGCCAAGGGGTTACCAGTGCGGTAAAAAAGTGACGCCAAGGGGTCCTGACCAAGCAACGAGTTGGGGGAACGTAGGACCCTGGGAGAGCACATATTCAGAACCAGGGAACATAGGAGTGACCCCCTAAATATCTGCATGTTAAGTGCATGTTATGCTGACATTAGTATTTAGCTAGAAGCAACAGTGTGCACATGTACAGCCTCACAGAGTCACTAGCATGGCTGTAGACTGTCTTGTTTGTACACATCCAATTATGTGGTTAGAAACTGACAAAACTGAAAAGAAATCAGAACTATAATGACAGCATTTCTGAATTTGTCTATTTCCATCTGTCTCACATAAAGGTAGACCTGTTGAATGGTACAGTGGTGGACAGTACACTGATTCCAGGAGCAGGTCGTCTACCGGTCTACAATCTGAACCCCAACACCTACCTGGACCTGGCTGTGGATGAACTCGGTCTCTGGGTCATCCATGCTGACCCTGAGTATGGAGGAAACCTGGTCATCACCAAACTGGATAAAGGTAGAGAGTACCACATCTATGCATGTCCATACATATATATATGTAACGTAACTTGGTCTATAATAACACTTTATGTCTCTCAGGAAGTTTGGCAGTAGAGTATACCTGGGACACACAATGTAGAAGCCGTGATGCTGAAGGAGCCTTCCTAATATGTGGGACCCTCTATGTGGTCTACAACACACGCTATGGAGGTCGCTCCACCATACAGTGTCTCTACGACATCCATGACACCATCCACAGGTTGGATTACACACAGACAGACCTCTTTTAGAGGCGAGGGGTGGGGGACCGGGGATGTTCAGGGGTAGATAAATAATCAACAGTAGATGTCCCATAGAAGTGGTGTATATCATCTGAAAGATGGAACCTGAAGATTTATTTGAGCTGCAGCTCAGAACTGTGGGTTACGTTGTTTTAGTCACTAATAAGAAATACAAATTAATTAATAAATTAATTATTTAATTAGAATAAATTATGGAAGTGTATATGGGCTTAGATTTGTGATGTCCATCCCCATGCTCTATTATGTCTCATAAGTTGTTGCAGCAGTTTTTGGGTTGATACCATTTGCTACACAGATTTACTGCTAAATTTAACCATTTTTTTTACCACTGGAGAATTGATAAAAATGATCAATAATCCCTCAAAAATACCACATTAAGACACCAAGACCTTGAGGAACACCATAGAAAAAGCCATGCTGTGATTTGGGATCAAAAACTTTTGACATTTGGAGATTCCTGCAGGAATTGCATTCTTCGGCGATTGGATGGCGAGCGCTGGCTGTGATTATCCTTATTGGATCCACAAGAGTCTCAGCTTTACAGTGATACCCAATGTATGGAATTCAAGACTGAAATATTCAGTTACACCATTTTAGAATAGGAGACAATAACACATTTGTACTGCATTCAATAAACTGCATGTGATTATCATAAAGTGGGCATGTCTTTAAAGGGGAGACTCGTGGGTACCCAGAGAACCCATTTTTATTCACATATCTTGAAGTCAGAGGTCAATGGACCCCTTTGAAAATGGACATGACAGTTTTTCCTCGCCAACATTTAGCCTAACTTTGGAGCATTATGGATGGATTATGGACTCCTTAGATTCATATGATATCTGTCCCTTCACTCTAGCTCTAAAACTGAACCTGCTACAGTCTCTGAAAGACAGTAAAGTCGCCCACGATCCCACGGGTCTCAGGGGGTTAAACAAACGTTTTTATCCAGATTCACACACTTTGCATCCACATCATCACGGTTTCGCAATTGAAGCAAATGTCTTAATTTGATTCTACAATTTCCCTTTTCTGTGCCATCCATCTGCAGTGATGGGAGTCCTGTAATGTTCTTCCCAAAGCGCTACACCAGCCACAGCAGCATCCACTACCACCCCGGAGACAAACAGCTGTACGCCTGGGACGACGGCTACCAGACAATATACAAAGTGGAAACACACAGAAATGATCAAGTCACTGTAGAATGAAGAGGATCTACAGCGTTACTCTTTCTAAACTTGTGTTATCACTTCCAAGAATCCAACAGGATGCAATAAACGTTACGTGTAAAAGCATCAATTGAGGAAACGTATTAATGAGTAGCTTATAATCAACTGTTGTTCAGTATAGTGATCATTTGCTGGCAATTGATGCTACCCTTATCACTTTTAATCATTATAGACATAAAGATCATGTCAAACCAAAGGCATTTTATACATCATGTAGGCTTTATATTTTGTATCACCACAATAAAGAACATTAAGTGATTGATTTGCCCTCAATGAATAGTTTAAAACATGTTTAGATAGACTGTGGTATGATGGTGCAGATGTGGCGCAGTTGAGCATTTTTGGCTCATCAGATAATCTGTTATTACATTTTTAACATACCTGTTCAGGTAGCTTACTAAAACACCGTCTGGATGACTCTCACATGTATGACATATAATGCACATACATACCTCTACAGTTGCCTAGCTGCACCCACATTTTGCAGTATGTATGCTGTTGCTTTAACTAAAGTTTTCTTCTTTTCCATTTGAAGGCTTGAGTTCAAGCCAACATACTGTAAGATAAATCTTTATGAAGTAAATTAACTGGGGCACTATCTGGTAGGTATGGAGGATGGAACCTGCCAAAATAGAAAATAAATCTCATCTCATCTCATCTCACCTTCAACCTCTTATCCGGGGTCGGGTCGGGGGGGCAACAGCTCCAGCAGGGGACCCCAAACTTCCCTTTCCCGGGCCACATTAACCAGCTCCGACTGGGGGATCCCGAGGCGTTCCCAGGCCAGTATGGAGATATAATCTCTCCGCCTAGTCCTGGGTCTTCCCCGTGGCCTCCTCCCAGCTGGTCGTGCCTGGAACACCTCCCTAGGGAGGCGCCCAGGGGGGGGCATCATTACTAGATGCCCGAACCACCTCAGCATTTTTCTGACCTTTTTTCCTGGACATGTTTCTGACAATTTTTCAGGCCTTTTTCTTTCTTCAGACATTTTTCAGAATTTTATTCGTACGTTTTTCAGACTTTTTTTTCGTACATTTTTCAGACTTTTTTTTCGTACATTTTTCAGACTTTTTTTCGTACATTTTTCAGACTTCTTTTTTTGGACATTTTTCAGACTTCTTTTTTCAGACATTTTTCAGACTTTTTTTTTTTTCCAACATTTATCAGACTTTTTTTCGGGCATTTTTCAGACTTTTTTTTCAGAACATTTTTCAGACTTTTTTTTCGTACATTTTTCAGACTTTTATTCGGACGTTTTTTAGACTTTTTTTTCGTACATTTTTCAAACTTCTTTTTTTGGACATTTTTCAGACTTCTTTTTTCAGGCTTTTTTTTTTTTCTGACATTTATCAGACTTTTTTTTTTCGGACATTTTTCAGACTTTTATTCGGACGTTTTTTAGACTTTTTTTTCGTACATTTTTCAAACTTCTTTTTTTGGACATTTTTCAGACTTTTTTTTCGTAAATTTTTCAAACTTCTTTTTTCAGACATTTTTCAGACTTTTATTCGGACGTTTTTAAGACTTTTTTTTCGCACATTTTTCAAACTTCTTTTTTTGGACATTTTTCAGACTTTTTTTTCAGAACATTTTTCAGACTTTTTTTTCGTACATTTTTCAGACTTTTATTCGGACGTTTTTTAGACTTTTTTTTCGTACATTTTTCAAACTTCTTTTTTTGGACATTTTTCAGACTTCTTTTTTCAGGCTTTTTTTTTTTTCTGACATTTATCAGACTTTTTTTTTTCGGACATTTTTCAGACTTTTATTCGGACGTTTTTTAGACTTTTTTTTCGTACATTTTTCAAACTTCTTTTTTTGGACATTTTTCAGACTTTTTTTTCGTAAATTTTTCAAACTTCTTTTTTCAGACATTTTTCAGACTTTTATTCGGACGTTTTTAAGACTTTTTTTTCGCACATTTTTCAAACTTCTTTTTTTGGACATTTTTCAGACTTCTTTTTTCAGACATTTATCAGACTTTTTTTCGGACATTTTTCAGACTTTTTTTTCAGAACATTTTTCAGACTTTTTTTTACTGGACAGTTTTCAGACTTTTTTTTTTCACTCATCACTCTGATCCATCATGACCTCACTCATCACACTGAACACCGGATCACAGAAACATACAGTAAGGCAAGCTTATGGGGGACTTGTGAGTTGTTTCAGAAGCCGAGGGGCGTTAGAAAGTGGCATATTTCACCACCTGAACGGGCTGCACACCCTGCA
Organism: Sebastolobus alascanus; assembly: GCA_916701645.2. Classification (NCBI taxonomy): domain Eukaryota; kingdom Metazoa; phylum Chordata; class Actinopteri; order Perciformes; family Sebastidae; genus Sebastolobus; species Sebastolobus alascanus. The sequence goes on from CAKAOJ020000235.1 coordinate 27,823, forward strand.
CGCTGTTATTGGCTGGAGGTTTCACCCCCACGTGGGGCCTAAAGGCTGTTTGCAGACGCCCAGAAGAGTCCAGAGTAAAGCAGAATAAGAAGTAAAGAGAAGATCCAGGCTCTCTGCAGAAACAGACACCACCACACATTTCTAGTGAGGCATAGTGATGATTGAGAGGGATTATTTTAGTATCAGTCTATACTTTAGTTAATTCTTACATATTATACCTAAAAGAGGGAGCTTCATTCAGCTGTGAGTGTGACTACAAACGTAGTTCACTCTGTCACGGAGTGGGTCCGGTCTGAGAAAGGCCCACCGTGTGTCTTTCACACACTGCTTCAGTAATTTAATGAAGGTATCTGCAGTACATAATGTGAACACTTGGTGGAAGCAGAGGACTATTAATATAAAGAGTTACCCATCATGCTCTTCTTCTCTGCTCAGGAACTCTCAGTGAATTAAAATACATCTTTTTCACATTATTAATTATGCATGATATAATAATAATAATAATAATAATAATAATAATAATAATAATCCTAATAATACATTTTGGGCTAATGATGTATTTATTTTTAATGAGATTAATTTATTTAAATTATTTAATAAAGGGGGGAATTGGATTACTAAAATCACTAAAATCTGGATGAAAATCATGTTGTGGAAATATCATTGGGAGCACGGACATTTATTACTACTGCTTTTTTTTTTTTACTGGATTATCAGCAGTTTTTTTAAATATTAGGTTCAGATCAGAAACATGTACTAAGAATCCTGTTTACTGTCAAATACAGTGAACTGTTGTCACATACAGGGTTGGGAATTAGCACCAGCCAAGAGCCAGATGCTGGTAAAATATGCAAGTGGTTGATAGATTTGCTTCACTCACCAGTCAAAAAAACCCAGTGGTAATCTATTGAGTAGCTGGTAGATTTTAGAATCCAGCAGCCACAGAGGAAGGTGCACAAAAAAGTTAATTTCCAACCCTGGTCACATAGGACATTTAATTTGAGAGGATGATGAATCTGGATGAAAATCATCTTAAACCTGAAGTCCTGAATACACTCTTACTTTGTGTTTCTAGAAAATATCTTGATTAATATCCCATTGGTTTACAGTTTACACTTCCCAGTGTCCTGCATGTATGTTTGCTGCTTCCATCGGAACGTTATCTTGTTTCAGAGGACAGATGCAGCCGTGATGATGAGGAAAGATATTTGGCTTTACTCAGCATACTGAGGCGTTTTTAATGTAGTGTATCAAACACCTGTGTGTGTGTGTGTGTGTGTGTGTGTGTGGGGGGGGGGGGTGTCACAGGAATGATGCAGTTGGGAGAGGAGGAGGCGTTTTGGGCTCTGACCGCCTTGTTGGATAAACCCAAATATCTGTCCGAACTGTTTGACCTCAGCCTCACCAAGTAAGAATGGGCTTAAAGTATAGAATAGATATAAAGTCTTACATATAAATAACGAACAGAAATATACTATGAATAATAACTCTAAAGCGATTGTACAGAAGTTTTAAGAAATACTCCAAAGTACTGGATAGATTGTACTTTTAAATTAACTAAATTAAACATTCTGTGATTTGTGTAAAATTAAAGGATAACTTTGGACCATATTTTCCACCGTTGTGTGTCTAAGTGACTAATGGGGACAACAATTGTTGAAATTGGTCCAGTATTAGATTTGCATTTGCAAATTCCAAAACTACTAAATTTCTGCAATTGCATCTGAAAATTGGAACTGCTTGAATCGGTCCCTGAAAGAACATTTTTATGTAATTCCCAAATTCTGTTGCTGTTTTCTTGGAATGCGTACTCTGACATATAGACTAAAATAAACTGTTATGATTGGTCTAATCAGGATCCAGCATCAGGTGAAGGTGTTTGACCAGTTCCTGAAACACAGGAAGCCAGAGCTCTCTCAACACATGATGAGTGCTTTTGGATTTTTCACCAACTGGCTTTATTTCTCTGTAAAATGCCACGCTGACTAAGAAACATCCAAGTATGAATTTGATCCTGTATTGATCATGAGCAGACACTGAAAAATGGGAGGAAAGTAGGTAGCTTCTGTTTGTACTGGACACTTTTGAGTTGACTTGGAGGGAAAATGCTCCTAAAAAACACGATGACAGGAAAGATCTTGAAAGTGTGTGTGTGTGTGTGTGTGTGTGTGTGTGTGAGAGTGTGTGTGTGTGTGTGTGTGTGTGTGTGTGTGTGTGTGTGTGTGGCCGAGTGATGAGTAGTTCATCTGTGAGCGAGAGGCCGCTGTAATGTATCCATCAACAACTGGGCCTCTTCTGTCATTCACTGTTAGGCTCCAGGCTCTCACATGTGGGGGGGGGGGGGCACAAGGCTACAGCTGTGTAATTTCCTCCCTCCGTCTCCACTGTTATTTAACTATTTTTACTAAGTGCATTTAGTGAACCTGGCAGCAGACATGCAACACTTCTTTCACAGCTGCACGTGGACGGACATTCTATGTCATTTTTTTGGAAAAGGAGATTTTTATCACTTTCAACTAGGTTTTTTGCCAAAACAAAAACAGAAAACAGAGGTGCTGAGTTGAAATACCATGTCTGGGCTAAACACATACAAACATGGGCAGAAATAATGTTGAAAAAAACAAAATGAGAACTTGTTTATTTTTAAGAAAGATTGTAAAAGTAAAATAAAAAAATAGGTTGAGTGTTATTTGTCTTAAAGTAAGAGATCACTGTCCACAGATAGATGTGGTGTCATGCTGCCATTACATATTGAAACTGGAAGATACTGAGGTGTGGTTGAAGATTATTGTGAACTGAACAAGGTGGATGAAATAAAGTTTATACTTTACTCTCCTTTTTATAATGATTAGTGACAAACATTGTTTAAAAAAGCAGCAAAGCTAATTTCCAGAATTAGATTGGTTCAGAATTGAGAAAAGAGCTTTGATTGAATACATTTTAATGATGCGTTTGTGTTTTTTTAATTTAAATCTAAAGAATGGGATAGGAGGAGAGAAATAACTTTATTTGACATGGATTACATGATTATTTATTTATGATCTGAATCACAATGCTGATGCATAAATGCAGATTAGTTTTGTTTGTTTAAAGGTCTTATTGATAACATTTTTAATACATTCACAGAGCCTTTAGAAAGGTGCTGAATAAAAGTATGGCATTTACTGAATTAAAAAATATTATGATTGTGAATTAATCATTTAAAAATATTTGGCAGGTCCAAAATGAATGTTTTGTTTATCTCTGTGGAAGATATCTGACGTTTGGTTCTCACTTGTAACAAGGCTCGATGATACTGGTATAGGTATCGGTACAATGTGGTGGTTTGGCTCCATGGATGGCAATGTCAGTTTGACGGTCTGTCCGTTGGTTGGTCGGTCCACTACGTTGGTCCTGACTGAAATATCTTGACAGCTATTGGATGGATTGTATTGGAGTTTTGTACAGACATTCATGGTTTCCAGAGGATGAATCCTACCAACTTTGGTGATCTCCTGATCTTTCCTCTAGCACACCATGAGATTCATATTTGTAGTTTTCAGTAAAACATCTCAACAACTATTGGAGGCGTTGCCATGTCATTAGGTACACGTATTCATGTCCACCACAGCATGACCTGTAATAACTGTCCCCACTGTGGGACTAATAAAGGAATATCTTATCTTACCTTATCTTATCTTATCTTAACTTTGGTGATCTCTTAACTTTTCACATTGTAATTTGTCTAAAAGTTCGATATATGACCAAATTACATTACCATCAACTTCAGCTGCACTTTGTGTCTAATGTTAATTTGCAAAATGCTAGCATGCTTACATGCTAACCTATGGTGAACATTGTAAATATTAAACCTGCTAAACACCAGCGTGTTAGCATTGTCATTGTGAGCATGTTAGCATGTTAATGTTAGCATTTAACTCAAAGCACCGCTGTGCCAAAGTCCAGCCTCACAGAGCCGCTAGCATTGCCCCTTAAAGCTGCAGTAGGCAACAATTTTTTGGCATAATTTGGCAAAAATTCCATAATAACCTTTCAGCATATTGTAATTCAAGTGTTCTGAGAGAAAACTAGACTTCTGCTCCTCCTCATGGCTCTGTTTTCAGGCTTTAGAAAATAAAGCCTGTGACGGCAGATTTTGACCAATCACAGGTCATTTCAGAGAGAGAGAGCGTTCCTATTGGCTGTGCTCCGGTCATGTGACCAGAACTTGGCTTCCTTCAACAGATTTTACAATGGCGGCAGCGTCACAAACTTTCTCATTTTACAGCTAAACAGTAACTACAAGATGATTCTGAGAACATCTGAGGAGAGAAATAGTCATTACAGTAACAGAATATTGATTCATATCTGATCAGCGCTGCCTAGTTTGACCGTTTGGTCGGAGTTCAGAGTGATTGACAGCCGGCTCTCATAGACTGCAGCTGGGCAGCGGACCTTGTTTTCCTCCGGTAAGTGAAATCCTTCAGATGCCGTTAGGAGCACCGGAGGACACAGTAGGACACAGAGGAACAGGATTTAACTCAGGTTACCTGTTTCATGTTCTACTGTCACCATATAGCGGCCGTTTAATAAAAATAACTTTTTTAAATCATATTTGCGCCAATATCGCAAACTGCAGCTTTAAGACGGTAGTATAGCTCATCACAAGTGTTTGTCGGATGGTCCAACAGCTTCGGAAACCGTCCTTAGTCCTGTCAGAGTATGATTCTCTCAGTTATAAATTGGAAATAGTGAGCTTTCTTCTGAGCCATGTTGCAGTTGTACTGTTCAGTCTTCAATCATTCACTGCTAGCATTTGTGTCTTTGAAGAGGTTGTTATACTTCACGTCGACTCAGCAGGTCTGGGAGGAAAGCTGCCCTTTAGGAGCCAACACACACACACACACACACACACACACACACACACACACACACACACACACACACACACACACACACACACACACACACGCACACACACACACACACACACACACACACACACACACACACACACACACACACACACACTAGTTACCCGCCCTTACAGAAAAAGCCTATTACAGATCAGTGGTCAGCGTTTCCTTTGTAATAGAGCTGTTCAGTAGAGTTAAGGCAAGCGAGCTGTAAACAGATCTTTGTACTTGGGCTCAATCAGCCAGATCTGAGCAAACAGACTGAATGCATTTCACTTCTTCACTATTACAAGCTGTTAACATCACACACCAGAATGTGTCTGTAACACCATTTAAGAAATGAAACAATACTAACTAAACTGTATACGTCTTGGATGGATCTTTCAGTTAGGAGGTCAGTAATTTGACAGAAATTGGCAGAGAAACAAGTCTTGAATACATGTTTGGTTTTGCCAAATCAACCCTCCATGTTTTCCCCCCCTCCCTGCAGGAGTCAGTGGGAGTCTTGTCAGTTCACTTTGTGATGCCATGGTTCCTCACTCTCTTCACTTCCCGGCCCTGCTGGGACTCTGTCCTGGCCGTCTGGGATCTCATCATTCTGCACGGTATGTATACACACACATGCACAAATGTACAAGCAAGCTGATGAAACGCACTGACATTATTGTAGATTTATCATTTTGCTCACATTCACTCCATGTGGAAGGGGGCAATACAATTGTTTTAATACAAAATATTCATTGTCCCATACAATAGTTCTTTCTTTACTGTGACTGTTTTTTATCAATGTGAGCATCATTCAGTTTGGTCCAGTGCCAGGGAAAAGATTAGTGGGCTAATCCAACTGGTTTCATTGGTCCTCCCCTCACATCGTTTATTGTTTTTCATCCTCTCTATCTTATCTCTTTTACATCTACTTTGTATTATCAAAGCATTATGTATGTGCAGCAATAATGTTTGTAAATCCTGCTGTCTCTCCTCATCCTGTCAGCTGTGTTGTGTACTGCTCTGACCATCATTGAGCTCCTGGAGCCTCGTCTGATGGAGCTGAATGATGAGGGAGCGGTGTTACCTCTGCTGTTGAATGATGAGGGAGCAGTGTTACCTCTGCTGTTGAATGATGAGGGAGCAGTGTTACCTCTGCTGTTGAATGATGAGGGAGCAGTGTTACCTCTGCTGTTGAATGATGAGGGAGCGGTGTTACCTCTGCTGTTGAATGATGAGGGAGCAGTGTTACCTCTGCTGTTGAATGATGAGGGAGCGGTGTTACCTCTGCTGTTGAGAGTCCCTGTTGATGTGGAAGTAAAGTGAGGTTCAACATGGAACAGCTTTATTAATGAACACTTTGTGGTCTGTAGACATAGCGTTGGCTCTGTGCTTACAAACGGAAAATCTGAAAATATATAACATAATCTCTCCCTCCCTCTCTCTCTCTCTCTCTCTCTATATATATATATATATAAAGAGGATAATGTTCAGCGAGCCAGCCATTGTTGTGATAGAATCCCCTTCAGGGCGATGCTGCACTTCACGTCGGGGTCTCTCATCGCCCTGAAGGGGTTTATTTCACAACAATGACCGGCTAGCTGTACATTATCTCTCTTATTACACGGCTACTTACTGAAGAAATCAATATTTTGACACAAAAATGGTCCGCCAGAGTCTGACATCAGAGCTGCGCCCATAGCAACAATCCGTTATACATAGCAACGGTCTGCTATACGTAGCAACGGTCTGTTATACGTAGAAAAGGTCTGTTATACGTAGCAAAGGTCTGTTATACGTAGCAACGGTCTGCTATACGTAGCAAAGGTCTGCTATACGTAGTAACGGTTTGTTATACATAGCAACGGTCTGCTATACATAGCAACGGTCTGCTATACGTAGCAACGGTCTGCTATACGTAGCAACGGTTTGTTATACGTAGTAACGGTTTGTTATACATAGCAACGGTCTGCTATACATAGCAAAGGTCTGTTATACGTAGCAACAGTCTGTTATACGTAGCAACGGTTTGTTATACATAGCAACGGTCTGCTCTACATAGCAAAGGTCTGTTATACGTAGCAAAGGTCTGTTATACATAGCAAAGGTCTGCTATACGTAGCAACGGTCTGCTATACGTAGCAACGGTTTGTTATACGTAGTAACGGTTTGTTATACATAGCAACGGTCTGCTATACATAGCAACGGTCTGTTATACATAGCAAAGGTCTGTTATACGTAGCAACAGTCTGTTATACGTAGCAACGGTTTGTTATACATAGCAACGGTCTGCTCTACATAGCAAAGGTCTGTTATACGTAGCAAAGGTCTGTTATACATAGCAAAGGTCTGTTATACGTAGCAACGGTCTGCTATACATAGCAACGGTCTGCTATACGTAGCAACGGTCTGCTATACGTAGCAAAGGTCTGTTATACATAGCAAAGGTCTGTTATACGTAGCAACGGTCTGCTATACATAGCAACGGTCTGCTATACGTAGCAACGGTCTGCTATACGTAGCAACGGTCTGTTATACGTAGCAACGGTCTGTTATACGTAGCAACGGTCTGTTATACGTAGCAACGGTCTGTTATACGTAGCAACGGTCTGTTATAAATAGCAACGGTCTGTTATACATAGCAAAGGTCTGTTATACGTAGCAAAGGTCTGTTATACGTAGCAACGGTCTGTTATAAATAGCAACGGTCTGTTATACATAGCAAAGGTCTGTTATACGTAGCAAAGGTCTGTTATATGTAGCCACTGTCTGTTATACGTAGCAACGGTCTGTTATACGTAGCAAAGGTCTGTTATACGTAGCAAAGGTCTGTTATACGTAGCAAAGGTATGATATACGTAGCAACGGTCTGCTATACATAACAACGGTCTGTTATACGTAGCAACGGTCTGTTATACATAGCAAAGGTCTGTTATACATAGAAAAGGTCTGTTATACGTAGCAAAGGTCTGTTATACGTAGCAACGATCTGCTATACGTAGCAACAGTCTGTTATATGTAGCAACGGTCTGTTATACGTAGCAACGGTCTGTTATACATAGCAAAGGTCTGTTATACATAGAAAAGGTCTGTTATACGTAGCAAAGGTCTGCTATACATAGCAAAGGTCTGTTATACGTAGCAAAGGTCTGTTATACGTAGCCACTGTCTGTTATACGTAGCAACGATCTGTTATACGTAGCAACTGTGTTATATGTAGCAACGGTCTGTTATACATAGCAACGGTCTGTTATAGGGCGTTTTATATTTATATATATTTATATAAATATATATGTATTATCAGTCCCTCCAGGAATTTGCCCTGTTGCGATCGCAGCAATTCACGCAAATTCAACCAATCCCTGCAACTTTTTTGCAGATTTGATGGCTCATAGCAGTCTCATGCGCCCACATCACCAAACTCCCCTCCTCCTTCTTTCTGGTTGTGAAGATCGGTCATAATCTGTGCTCACGTTCACTTCTCCCATTGGATTGAATAGACTCAGGACTTGCTGCTAGTCTCCTAAAGGTGCAGGCAGTGGCCAAACGAAGTGTCAGTGTCATATTTACGATTCCGTTCAGACAGTAACGTTACAGCCACACACACACAACATGCCGTCGGTGTGAAAGTTCTTCAGGTTGAGTAAATGAGAGATAAAGCAAACATGAACGTTCTTTGCACATTAATATTTTATGCTGTTTTGACTGTGAGCTTTGTGGAATGCTGCCAGGTGCACGTCTTCATTTACGAATAATGCATATTTTGTTAGAATTTGTTAGAATTTGTTAGAATTACCTTTTTGGTGAGGTTACCTTGAACACTCAAAACAATGTGGTTTTATTCTCACTGGAACAAGTTGCCTTTGCAACTTTTGTGCAATTTTCACTTGCTCCTGTAATTTTATATCGCAAAACACATTGCAAATTTTTAGAAAAGCTGCTGCGAAATCAGGCATTTTAGGCTGCAACAATCCCAAAAAAACTTGTGAAATCCTGGAGGGACTGATATACCGTGTATATGTATATATATATATATATGTATATATATATATATATATATATATATAAAGTAGGGGTGCAAGAAAATATCGATACACACGAGCATCGCGATAGTATTTTTTGCGATACTATATCGATTCTCCAAAACACTGTATCGAATTTTAATTAACCTCTTTAAAATCCGACGGCCTGCCGGCGGACCCGGCCGCTATTCTGTCTTTCAGAGGTTGTAGCTGCTCAGTTTTAAAGCTAGAGTGAAGAAACTGGTATCATATGAAACTAAAAGGAATCCACTGGTACCGACCATGTCATACTTCCATGTCGCAAAGGAGGTTAAATAATGCTACAAAGTTACGCTGACCTCCAGATATATGAATGTAAATGGATTTTCTGGGTACCCACGAGTCTCCCATTTACAGACATGCCCACTTTATGATAATCACATGCAGTTTGGGGCAGAAACCATGTGGTTTTATGAATGCAGTATAAATGTGTTATTGTCTCCTATTCTAAAATGGTGTATTTGAATATTTCTGCATACTGGGGTCCCTAAACAGTGTTGAATTCCATAAATTGTGTATCAGTGTAAAGCTGAGACTCTGGTGGATCCAATGAGCACAACTGTATTCATGTGTGATGATGTTAGTCAGTTAGTTAGACTTGTTTTACTCATATGGTGGTGTGTCTTTAGACTATGACGATGATGAAATATTTCAAAAAATTACTAATTAAAAATGACTTACTTACAGTATCGTAGTATCACAATAAATCGAATAGTTACCCCTGTATCATGATACACATCGTATGGCCAGATTCTTACCATACACAGCCTTAATATAAATATACAACTGAGAGGCTTTTGACATTTTTCAGTTTTATTGTCCCATATTTGTGTGGCTGTCCATAATCCACATTTGTTTTGAATACAATCTCATTAAAGATATGTTGTAATGAATATTGTCCCAGACCACCCTCATGGATGTGTTGAAAGCGATGGGGCCTTCTGAAGAATGTGCAGCACAGTTCTCAGAGCAGAGAGCTCAGTTTTTAGACTGAGTCCTAAATAAAAAAAACCCGGCAGCTCATGAATATCAATCGGCTCATCAGGACTGGACATATTTTGACACCAAGCATTCCAGGAAAAGTAGAGTGTCATTGTTCGTTGTGCTTGTCTTTGTACATGTTTTGGATTAAACATCCTTTATGCTAAATTAGTTTCTTCAATGGCAGCCCATGCTGCTTTCAGTGGGACCCCTCTGTCTGCGTTGAATATGAACGTCACATGCCGACGGACATGTTTTGTTGACATGGAGCTGTAGCTATGGCAACTCAGCAGGGTCACCGAGTTTGTGTATACAGCCAGTGTGTGTGTGACGGACTGGTGCACAGTTTATCCAGTTTATCATATTTGTTTTAATAGATAAGCTCCCTTCAACTACTTAAATTTCACACTCATATGTGCTGCTCATTGTAGAAAAGGACCAAAGTTTGCTTACCTTGGACAAAGATCTGTGGAGTAGACTCTGGATAAACGTAGTTTCCATAAACGTAGCTGTGTCACAGGCAGTGATAAAGCACTTTATCATGATCCAGAGGGGGAGAAGGCGTGCTAGGTACGCACCAATGACTTGCAAAGTGGATTATGAAGGACAAATCTGGAGGATTATTGTAGAAAACTGCTAAACAACTGTTTAACTGACCATTCTTTAATGCTTTATTTGCAACATTTTATAGCTAGCTTTCATAACCCTTTAATAGCAGAGACGGGTTCCTACAGTAGCCGATGTTTTCTGTCCTACAAGGAAAGAAACAACACATTTTGATCCATGTGTGAACCTCTTCTTCTGTTTGTATATGCATGCATCAAGGGCAGCATTGACTGTCCCGTTTTGTTCTAGCTCTGGAGTTCAGTGGGCAGCCTGCCACCGCGTCACATTGAGAAGTCCTTGTTGCCTGCTTGGCATCATTATGAAAGCCTGGTCAGAAGTCAACGCTAAGTGGTCCGACTGTCTCCCAAGGCAGGATCCCCTTACACTGGGAAGATACTGTTGGAAGAAATATGGGAAGGGAGCGAGTGTAGTAAAAGAGGGAAAGGAAGATGAATGCTCGGCCAGAGAGAGAAGTGGCTAGAGAAAGAAGGTACACTAATACCTCTTTCACACCAATGACCAGGGTTATCTGACCCTGGTCCAACCCTCCTTTTGTCAATTCAAACCAAGCCAGTCAACCCGGGTTAAAGCTGCAGTAGGCAGGATTGGCGCAAATATGATTTAAGAAAGTTATTTTTAGAAAACGGCCGCTATATCGTGACAGTAGAACATGAAACAGGTAACCTGAGTTAAATCCTGTTCCTCTGTGTCCTACTGTGTCCTCCGGTGCTCCTAACGGCATCTGAAGGATTTCACTTACCGGAGGAAAACAAGGTCCGCTGCCCAGCTGCAGTCTATGAGAGCCGGCTGTCAATCACTCTGAACTCCGACCAAACGGTCAAACTAGGCAGCGCTGATCAGATATGAATCAATATTCTGTTACTGTAATGACTATTTCTCTCCTCAGATGTTCTCAGAATCATCTTGTAGTTACTGTTTAGCTGTAAAATGAGAAAGTTTGTGACCCGGCCGCCATTGTAAAATCTGTTGAAGGAAGCCAAGTTCTGGTCACATGACCGGAGCACAGCCAATAGGAACGCTCTCTCTCTCTGAAATGACCTGTGATTGGTCAAAGTCTGCCGTCACGGGCTAGATTTTCTAAAGCCTGAAAACAGAGACATGAGGAGGAGCAGAAGTCTAGTTTTCTCTCAGAACACATTAATTACAATATGCTAAAAGGTTATTATGGGATTTTTGCCAAATGATGCCAAAAATATACTGCCTACTGCAGCTTTAATCCCTGGTCAGGACACTTCAGATACGACCTGGGTCACTGCATACCAACCAGCTCAGGTGATGGAGATGGGCGGGGGGGTTACAGAGAGAGGAGATGATAGTGACATCATCAATGTGTCAATAATCTAAAATGTCACAGAATGATGCATGTTTTTGGGATACAGTGTAAATATAGAACACACAGCGTTTTTATCTTTATAACATGTTGAACTATGTTGTATGTGTGGAGCTGTAATGTTTGCAGAAACATACAGACAACATACAGATTTACAGCATCTATCTGTATCTCTGCGCCCTCAGTTTCGACCAAATAGGTTTGTTCCATCCCGTTTGTTAGCGACCCTGGTGAGTGCCATTCACATCGAAACCCTGGTCTAACCCAGGTCTGACCCACCTCTCGACCTGGGTCACGATGCCGAGTCAGTTAACGCGGGTTAACCCTTTCAGACACACAATCAACCCTGGTTGAGTCCTCGGTGTAAAAGGGGTAAAAAAACAGCGTTTTAAAACGAAAACGATCTCCATCCAGGCGAGTGTTTTAGGGCCGTATCAGAATTAATCTCCATCCATACTACCACGCCGGAAAACACACATCACGTGACCATTCACGCACACGGGGCATGTGCGTGCCGGTGTAAACAGGAAGCAGCGCTGGACACGGGAATTGATGCAAAGCACTCATATAACAGCTTCCCTCCTGCGCATGTAGGCTGTAGGATCATTATAAAATGCAGAATTTAACAGCACAACAGCTGCTAGCAGAGACAACAAGGTCAGCAATGCTTGGAACTCCTTCTCCATGTTGAAATTAACCGCTGGTGGTCGAGGCTGACGTCGTTTGTTTTCTTCCAGAAAAGGTTCACGTGATGGGGCGTGATGAATCAGGGAAGGACACGTCATGACTGAACGTGGGCGTCTGTGTCATGGTTTACAAAGGTCTCCGTTTCTGTCCTTCCAGACTAAAACGTGACTCCTGGAGTTTTAAAACTAAAACGGGCTCAGCAGCGTTTTCATACGTCTTTGTTTTAGGGGCTCGAAAACGCCGCAGTAGTGTGGACGCCAGGCATAAACGGAGCAAAAGTTATGTGTTTTAAAACGAAAACGTCTTGGTGAGGATGTAGCCATAGAAATGAGAGGGTGAGACGAGATCTTCAACCTCTCTTCATTTTCCTTAAGGATCTCTGCTCTTTTGCTCTCTGTGAATGGTATAAATAGAAGTTGTCAAGCACCCATAAAGGCCATTCTGATTAATGGTGGGTTGAGAGGCTCATCAATCTCATGTGTGTGTCTGTCTACACTGAGCTGTCAGTCAGCTCCGGCTGCAACAATCACTCCCAGCTCCATCCTCTACGGGTGGATTTATTCTGTCTGTTTCAATTCCTCTTGTTCCTCGTTTAAACTTTTGGTTTCAGTATAGACCAGTTGAGCAGTGCTTTTTAGTCATTTAGTTAACACTAAAGTTACACTTTAGTTAACCCGCTCTGTCTCCCCCTGTACGTTATCCCTTACATAGAACCCATTCTCTTTCAGGTTGTAGCAGGTTCAGTTTTAAAGCTAGAGTGAAGATACTGGTATCATCTGAAACTATAAAACCTGATGAATCCATCGGTACCAACCAGGTCAGACTAGCTGGTTATGAAGGAGGTTAAATAACGCTCCAAACTTACACTAAATGTTGGAGAGGAAAAACTGTCATGTCCATTTCCAAAGGGGTCCCTTGACCTCTGACCTCCAGATCAGTGAATGTAAATGGGTTCTATGGGTACCCACGAGTCTCCCCTTTACAGACATGCCCACTTTATGATAATCACATGCAGTTTGGGGCAAGTCATAGTGAAGTCAGCACACTGACACACTGACAGCTGTTGTTGCCTGTTGGGCTGCAGTTTGCCATGTTATGATCTGAGCATATTGTTTTATGCTGAATGCAGAACCTGTGAGGGTTTCTGGACAATATCTGTCATTGTTTTGTGTTGATTTACAATAATAAATATATACATACATTTGCATAAATAGAATAGAATGACTATAAAGCAGCATATTTGTCCACTCCCATGTTGATAAGAGGATTAAATACATACATTACATACATTTTGAACAGATAAAAACTGTGATTAATTTGCAATTAATCGTGATTAACTATGGACAATGATGCGCGATTAAATATTTTAATTGATTGACAGCCTTTAAATTTGGTATGGATATCCAGGGTGCCCAGAGGATAAATCGTAATGACTTTGGTGATCTCCTGACTATTCATCTAGTGCCACCAGTAGAATCAAATTTATGGTTTTGAGCAACATGTCTTGACAACCATTGAATGGATTGCCATTAAAATGTGGTACACACATTCATGTCCCCCTCAGAATGAATTGTAATCACTTTGGTGACCCCTCAACCTTTATTCTAGTGCCATCATCAGGAACAACATTGGAAAAAATGACATTACTCATAATTCTGCACTAGCTATTAATGAGCCACAAATGAATGTTTGTCAGTTTGCCCTGCCATCTGACTTCCACACAATGTTTGTGGTGATGTCATTGAATTTAGTGTGCTTGATTTGTCTTGGAGGCTAAATAATCACCTAACTCAGTCATAAAATACAAATTAAAACCTATAATAGGATGTCTTTTGTTTTCCAGATGAAGTTGTTTTTTATTGGCAATTTAAAGCTGCAGTAAGCAGAATGTTTTTGTCATCATTGGGCAAAAATCCCATAATAACCTTTCAGCATATTGTAATTCAAGTGTTCTGAGAGAAAACTAGACTTCTGCTCCTCCTCATGTCTCTGTTTTCAGGGTTTAGAACATCTAGTCTGTGACGGGAGACTTTGACCAATCACAGATCATTTCAGAGAGAGAGAGCGTTCCTATTGGCTGTTCATTCAATGGAGGCAGCTGTCAATCACTCACCTACTCTCTCTGTCTCCTCCTCTATACCCTCATCCCTCTCTCTCCCTATACACACTGTGTTTCTTACTGTCCTCCACCAGTCCTCTCTCTCTCTCTCTCTCTCTCTGTCTCCCCCTCTATACCCTCATCCCTCTCTCTCCCTATACACACTGTGTTTCTTACTACCCTCCACCAGTCCTGTCTCTCTCTCTCTCTCTTTTGTTTACTCCCTCCTTCGCAGTAGTCATTTCCCATAAACCTCTCTGGGCTGTCCCTCCTCCCCCGTGTTCTCATTTACTTTTCGCCCCCTCCTCCTATATGCCTCTTTTCATCCATTCATTTATCCTCATTGACACACTGACACCCTCGTTCAGCTAGAGGCGTCCACACATCATGTGTTTAGGCTGTTTTTTTCCTTCTCTTTCAAACATTCCCAGATGCATTTAGACTCAATCAGCTGTTCCCTCAGCTTCTGTTCTGTCTGCTTTGACATGATATGCATTTCAGATTGTTTTAAATACAAGTCCATGTCTATTGTGGCAGAGCCTTTCCCTAAGCAACTTGATACAGAAAATTGGTTTGAGATGGTCAGAGTTGAAACCTTATTTGTTTATATATATATATAACATATATACATCATATATGTTGTAATGTAAACGTACCTCTAAGATGTACAAAGCACATACATCCAGTCTAGAAACGTACTGTGAATTTCCCTGAAAGACACACATGTATACGTCATATTATTTCTCTTTCTCCTCTGACCTGTGTAGATATTTACAGAACCGATTTAAAGAGAATTCAGGTTTGGCAAGGTTTATATACGCTGTGTGCTAAAGAAAGGATAAGAAATGTTAAGTATAGTCTGACCGATGATGAATTTATGAGACCAATACCGATATTGATTGACCCCCTGATTTTGGAGTTAAAAAGAATCTGAACGATATAGTAACTGATCATTTTAAATTAAACATAAATACTTAACATAAACAAAGAATCTTGATATGAACCCTCGAGATGACCGGAAATTAATTAGAACTCTAGTAAAAACAAAATTAACACAATTGGTAAAACTACATTGGTTTTAATTCCACATCCTTCTGAGAAGCAACAAGTGATACTTGTTAAAACAACTTTGGCAAACGAAAGAAAATCTATTGTTAGTAAACCAGAATAGCCTACTAGCCTATTTACTTTCCTCGAGTTAAGCTGCTTACATACGTTATGTGCTTGTATATGCAGTATGTGAGAATTATTTGAAACTCAATTTCTGGAGACATTTAAATGTCCTCCAACACATTCTTACTCCCAACTCGTCAAATACCGCCACTTGGTCAGTGCCCCTCGGCATCGGAGACTGATGCACGGGGTACCCGTTACTTTTGGACGGACCAGGGACGACATGTCAAAGTACACGGGACACAAACAGCGGTCTCCTGGTTGAAAGTCTTGTATTTGTTTGACCCGTCCCAGCCGCCCTGTACGGACTCTCTAGCTATTAATACTACGTCACTTCTCTCCGACCGTCGAATAACGCCGCTGGTGGGTTTACATTGGAGTTAGTTGAAATCCCTGGTCGTCACATACTGTTGCTAAAGGGCACCTCCGTGCGTCGGTTTCCGATGCCGACGGGCGCTTACCGAACGGCGGTATTTGACGAGTTTAGAGTGAGAAGGTGTTGTGTCCACAGACTTCTGACTGACACATCATTGCAATTTCCCAGATTCCAAGGTGACGTCTCGTCTTCAGACTAATTTGTCCAACCAACAGTCCAAAACCTAAAGATGTCTATTTCGTGCTGATGTAAAATATACAACAACAGTAAATCCTCACTTTTAATAAGCTAGAAGCAAACAATTTGACTGCCATTTTCAGCTTTCAAAGCTATGATACAGTAAAAGCCATTTCTCACTGTGCAATGTGAAAATGCGGTGCGCTAATTATGCACACCGAGTCCAGTGCGAATTATCCGCGTTGCCGTGTTCCATTTTCGCAATGAGTTTCCTCCTAAATATTGCTGTGTCCTCCACACAACAAAAACCTGTCCAGACAGAGAATGTCTCAGGGGCAAACGTTAACTACACAATACATAAATTAATCGGACCCCAAATGTGATGCTAACAAGCCCCCAGGAAGAGCGCCGGTCGTTGATCCCAACTTTCATAGTGGTCAAATGGCGGTACTACAACTTCCGTGTCCATCGGGCCCAAAAAGACGTTTTCCCATAGACTTACATTTGGAAAGAGACGTCTGTAACTCAGAGGATCATTTATTTAGAGGTGAATCAACTCCCAAGTATGAACAATCTAATACTCCTTATTTAAATCACTATGTCCTAAAAGTTGTAAAATGCACCAATAGCTGAGTCCAGAGTTATTTCCCTTCCTCTGTTCATGTGAATGAGACCCAGACCGAGGCTGTAGCGCCAAGCCATCACGACGGCGTGACGTTGGGACCCCGTGACTGAGTCATGTGACCGAGCGGACGCTAAAGCCCCCCGAGGCAAATTTGTGATTTGTGATTTTGGGCTATACAAATAAAGTTGACTTGACTTGACTATTGCGCAGGTTCCATGTGCCCAAGATCCGGGTACTTTTCCATAGGAATGAACGGGGCCCCGTCTCCAACGCTGTGTCCAGTTCTCTTTATACATCCATGGATGCTAACACTAACGTTCGCTGCTGTGGTTAGCCTCGTTCCATGAGCAGCACATAAAATTAGCAATTGCATATCAGGTACATTACCATCTTCATCGTATCCCAGCTGCTGGGCGATCTCAAGTATTTCTTGCTGTAACAGATTGGTTCCTTCCTAATGCTATTCCAATGTAAGTGAGGGGAAGAGGGGAGGAACATGCTACCACCCTCTTGTTGTTGTTACTAGGGATGCACCGATTCTGGGCCGATACCGAGGTTTAAGATACGGCTTATACCGATGCTTAAAATACGGCCGATACCGATGTTTAAAATACGGCCGATAGCGATGTTTAAAATACGGCCGATACCGATGTTTAAAATACGGCCGATAGCGATATTTAAAATACGGCCGATAGCGATGTTTAAAATACGGCCGATAGCCGATACCAATGTTTTTGTTTATTCAGTTTTTGCTGTTATTTACACCCCTTTTGTGCCGGGGAAACAAAGACCTCTTCATTTAAAAATCTATTAACTGAGCTGTAAAAGTCATTCAGCATTTCATCACACTGTCTTTGAATGAGTACGAATTCAATCATACTAATTTATGAAACAACCTTTAATAGAACCGCTTTCACATAAAAAATATTCTTTTTTTTGTAATAACTGCTTCAAAAGCAGCTGCTTTGGATGGATGGATGTTACCCCAGTAACGTACTGGAGGAGGATGTTCCCACTGTAACGCAGTGGAGGAGGATGTTCCCAAAGTAACGTACTGGGGGAGGATGTTCCCCCAGTAACGTACTGGGGGAGGATGTTCCCACAGTAACGTACTGGAGGAGGATGTTCCCACAGTAACGTACTGGAGGAGGATGTTCTCACTGTAACGCACTGGAGGAGGATGTTCCCACTGTAACGTACTGGAGGAGGATGTTCCCACAGTAACGTACTGGAGGAGGATGTTCCCACAGTAACGTACTGGAGGAGGATGTTCCCACAGTAACGTACTGGGGGAGGATGTTCTCACTGTAACGTACTGGAGGAGGATGTTCTCACTGTAACGTACTGGAGGAGGATGTTCCCACAGTAACGTACTGGGGGAGGATGTTCTCACTGTAACGTACTGGGGGAGGATGTTCTCACTGTAACGTACTGGAGGAGGATGTTCCCACAGTAACGTACTGGAGGAGGATGTTCCCACAGTAACGTACTGGGGGAGGATGTTCTCACTGTAACGTACTGGGGGAGGATGTTCCCACAGTAACGTACTGGAGGAGGATGTTCCCACAGTAACGTACTGGAGGAGGATGTTCCCACAGTAACGTACTGGGGGAGGATGTTCTCACTGTAACGTACTGGAGGAGGATGTTCTCACTGTAACGTACTGGGGGAGGATGTTCTCACTGTAACGTACTGGGGGAGGATGTTCCCACAGTAACGTACTGGGGGAGGATGTTCCCACAGTAACGTACTGGAGGAGGATGTTCCCACAGTAACGTACTGGAGGAGGATGTTCTCACTGTAACGCACTGGAGGAGGATGTTCCCACTGTAACGTACTGGAGGAGGATGTTCCCACTGTAACGCACTGGAGGAGGATGTTCCCACTGTAACGTACTGGGGGAGGATGTTCCCACTGTAACGTACTGGGGGAGGATGTTCCCACAGTAACGTACTGGAGGAGGATGTTCCCACAGTAACGTACTGGAGGAGGATGTTCCCACAGTAACGTACTGGGGGAGGATGTTCTCACTGTAACGTACTGGAGGAGGATGTTCTCACTGTAACGTACTGGAGGAGGATGTTCCCACAGTAACGTACTGGGGGAGGATGTTCTCACTGTAACGTACTGGGGGAGGATGTTCTCACTGTAACGTACTGGAGGAGGATGTTCCCACAGTAACGTACTGGGGGAGGATGTTCTCACTGTAACGTACTGGGGGAGGATGTTCTCACTGTAACGCACTGGAGGAGGATGTTCCCAAAGTAACGTACTGGGGGAGGATGTTCTCACTGTAACGTACTGGGGGAGGATGTTCCCACAGTAACGTACTGGGGGAGGATGTTCCCACAGTAACGTACTGGAGGAGGATGTTCTCACTGTAACGCACTGGAGGAGGATGTTCCCAAAGTAACGTACTGGGGGAGGATGTTCTCACTGTAACGTACTGGGGGAGGATGTTCCCACAGTAACGTACTGGAGGAGGATGTTCTCACTGTAACGTACTGGAGGAGGATGTTCCCACTGTAACGTACTGGAGGAGGATGTTCTCACTGTAACGTACTGGAGGAGGATGTTCTCACTGTAACGTACTGGGGGAGGATGTTCCCACTGTAACGTACTGGGGGAGGATGTTCTCACTGTAACGTACTGGGGGAGGATGTTCCCACTGTAACGTACTGGAGGAGGATGTTCCCACTGTAACGTACTGGAGGAGGATGTTCTCACTGTAACGTACTGGGGGAGGATGTTCTCACTGTAACGTACTGGGGGAGGATGTTCCCACTGTAACGTACTGGGGGAGGATGTTCCCACTGTAACGTACTGGGGGAGGATGTTCCCACTGTAACGTACTGGGGGAGGATGTTCTCACTGTAACGTACTGGGGGAGGATGTTCTCACTGTAACGTACTTGGGGAGGATGTTCCCACAGTAACGTACTGGGGGATGATGTTCCCACTGTAACGTACTGGGGAGGATGTTCCCACTGTAACGTACTGGGGGAGGATGTTCCCACTGTAACGTACTGGGGGAGGATGTTCCCACTGTAACGTACTGGGGGAGGATGTTCCCACTGTAACGTACTGGGGGAGGATGTTCTCACTGTAACGTACTGGAGGAGGATGTTCCCACTGTAACGTACTGGAGGAGGATGTTCTCACTGTAACGTACTGGAGGAGGATGTTCCCACAGTAACGTACTGGGGGAGGATGTTCCCACTGTAACGTACTGGGGGAGGATGTTCCCACTGTAACGTACTGGGGGAGGATGTTCCCACTGTAACGTACTGGGGGAGGATGTTCTCACTGTAACGTACTGGGGGAGGATGTTCCCACTGTAACGTACTGGGGGAGGATGTTCCCACTGTAACGTACTGGGGGAGGATGTTCTCACTGTAACGTACTGGGGGAGGATGTTCCCTCTGTAACGTACTGGGGGAGGATGTTCTCTCTGTAACGTACTGGGGGAGGATGTTCTCACTGTAACGTACTGGGGGAGGATGTTTCCACTGTAACGTACTGGGGGAGGATGTTCCCGCTGTAACGTACTGGGGGAGGATGTTCAAACTGTAACGTACTGGGGGAGGATGTTCTCACTGTAACGTACTGGGGGAGGATGTTCCCACTGTAACGTACTGGGGGAGGATGTTCTCACTGTAACGTACTGGGGGAGGATGTTCCCACTGTAACGTACTGGGGGAGGATGTTCTCACTGTAACGTACTGGGGGAGGATGTTCCCGCTGTAACGTACTGGGGGAGGATGTTCCCGCTGTAACGTACTGGGGGAGGATGTTCCCACTGTAATGTGCTGGGGGAGGATGTTCTCACTGTAACGTACTGGGGGAGGATGTTCCCACTGTAACGTACTGGGGGAGGATGTTCTCACTGTAACGTACTGGGGGAGGATGTTCCCACTGTAACGTACTGGGGGAGGATGTTCCCACTGTAACGTACTGGGGGAGGATGTTCTCACTGTAACGTACTGGGGGAGGATGTTCTCACTGTAACGTACTGGGGGAGGATGTTCTCACTGTAACGTACTGGGGGAGGATGTTCTCTCTGTAACGTACTGGGGGAGGATGTTCCCACAGTAACGTACTGGGGGAGGATGTTCTCGCTGTAACGTACTGGGGGAGGATGTTCCCACTGTAACGTACTGGGGGAGGATGTTCTCACTGTAACGTACTGGGGGAGGATGTTCTCACTGTAACGTACTGGGGGAGGATGTTCCCACTGTAACGTACTGGGGGAGGATGTTCCCGCTGTAACGTACTGGGGGAGGATGTTCTCACTGTAACGTACTGGGGGAGGATGTTCTCACTGTAACGTACTGGGGGAGGATGTTCCCGCTGTAACGTACTGGGGGAGGATGTTCCCACTGTAACGTACTGGGGGAGGATGTTCTCACTGTAACGTACTGGGGGAGGATGTTCCCACTGTAACGTACTGGGGGAGGATGTTCTCACTGTAACGTACTGGGGGAGGATGTTCTCACTGTAACGTACTGGGGGAGGATGTTCCCACTGTAACGTACTGGGGGAGGATGTTCTCACTGTAACGTACTGGGGGAGGATGTTCCCACTGTAACGTACTGGGGGAGGATGTTCTCACTGTAACGTACTGGGGGAGGATGTTCCCACTGTAACGTACTGGAGGAGGATGTTCTCACTGTAACGTACTGGAGGAGGATGTTCCCGCTGTAACGTACTGGGGGAGGATGTTCCCGCTGTAACGTACTGGGGGAGGATGTTCCCACTGTAAAGTGCTGGGGGAGGATGTTCTCACTGTAACGTACTGGGGGAGGATGTTCTCACTGTAACGTACTGGGGGAGGATGTTCTCACTGTAACGTACTGGGGGAGGATGTTCCCACTGTAACGTACTGGGGGAGGATGTTCACACTGTAACGTACTGGGGGAGGATGTTCCCACTGTAACGTACTGGGGGAGGATGTTCCCACTGTAACGTACTGGGGGAGGATGTTCCCACTGTAACGTACTGGGGGAGGATGTTCTCACTGTAACGTACTGGGGAGGATGTTCCCACTGTAACGTACTGGGGGAGGATGTTCTCACTGTAACGTACTGGGGGAGGATGTTCCCACTGTAACGTACTGGGGGAGGATGTTCCCACTGTAACGTACTGGGGGAGGATGTTCTCACTGTAACGTACTGGGGGAGGATGTTCTCACTGTAACGTACTGGGGGAGGATGTTCCCACTGTAACGTACTGGGGGAGGATGTTCCCACTGTAACGTACTGGGGGAGGATGTTCCCACTGTAACGTACTGGGGGAGGATGTTCCCACTGTAACGTACTGGGGGAGGATGTTCTCACTGTAACGTACTGGGGGAGGATGTTCCCACTGTAACGTACTGGGGGAGGATGTTCTCACTGTAACGTACTGGGGGAGGATGTTCCCACTGTAACGTACTGGGGGAGGATGTTCTCACTGTAACGTACTGGGGGAGGATGTTCCCACTGTAACGTACTTGGGGAGGATGTTCCCACTGTAACGTACTTGGGGAGGATGTTCTCACTGTAACGTACTGGGGGAGGATGTTCCCACTGTAACGTACTGGGGGAGGATGTTCCCACTGTAACGTACTGGAGGAGGATGTTCTCACTGTAACGTACTGGGGGAGGATGTTCTTACTGTAACGTACTGGGGGGGATGTTCCCACTGTAACGTACTGGGGGAGGATGTTCCCACTGTAACGTACTGGGGGAGGATGTTCTCACTGTAACGTACTGGGGGAGGATGTTCTGACCCAACGCAGGTATCACACACACACACACACACACACACACACACACACACACACACACACACACACACACACATTACACACACAAAGCAGTTGTTCTTAATCAAAGGCTAATAATGCAAAGGGACACGGGGGACCACTCTGCACACACAGTCGCTCAACCTCCGGTAACTCATTCAGGCTACATCACTTAACCTCGGCACACATGCTGATCCTGTTACACACACACACACACACACACACACACACACACACACACACACACACACACACACACACACAGTTTTGTTCTCCGGTCTTAATGTCAGTGTGTCTGGTGGTTGGACCTTGGGGAAGACATCTCAAGCTTGTTCCTGAGAACACTGTAACAAAAGGAGGACAGTGTTTCCCACAGAATTAGATTCTATTAATGGTGGTAGCTGAAGGATTTGCTTATCAGTAGATATTTGAAGGAACTGGACATTTTAAAGCTGATACTTTACCATAGACTGTCCTCTAAACCACTGGTTCCCAACCTCGGGGTCCAGACCCCGCTAGGGGTTTGCCTAAGCATTGTGGGGGGTCGCAAGGCCTCCTTCATTTAAGGGGTATAAGACAACTTGTTTTAGAAAATATACAGCTGGCCTATATCTCAGCATTTCATCCATTTCTTAGAAGAAAAACAAAATGAAATTATTTTTAAAGTTTGGATTATTATTTAAGATAAGATAAGTGCACGGTGAAGACCTGAACACAAGCTATATTCACAGAAACTCTCCTCTCTACTCAACAGCCTCGTCCTGCATTAGAAAAGAACGCAGTTAAAACAACCAAACAGCTGATAGAACGATGGCCGAGCATCAGGGAGAAGAAAACACTGAATTTGTTCAAAAAGAAGCTTAAAGCATTAGAGATGTGACGGTGAGGAAATGTTCCCACCGGTTAATAAACTCATGACAAC
This sequence comes from Sebastolobus alascanus, assembly GCA_916701645.2. Classification (NCBI taxonomy): domain Eukaryota; kingdom Metazoa; phylum Chordata; class Actinopteri; order Perciformes; family Sebastidae; genus Sebastolobus; species Sebastolobus alascanus. Next base: position 51,544 of record CAKAOJ020000235.1, read on the forward strand.
AACGGTGTTACCGATTACACCAGACATTTTACAAGAAAAGATGACGGTCAATATACACCGATCAGCCATAACATTAAGACCACTGACAGGTGAAGTGAATAACATGGATTATCTGGTTACCATGGCACCTGGCAGTGGGGGGGGGGGATATATTAGACAGCAAGTGAACATTTTGAACTTTGAACTTTGTGTTGGAAGCAGAAAAAATGGGCCAGCGTAAGGATGTGAGCGACTTTGACGGGGGCCAAATAGTGCTGGCTAGACGACTGGGTCAGAACATCTCCAGAACTGCAGCTCTTGTGGGATGTTCCCGGTCTGCAGTGGTCAGGACCGACCAGAAGGGGTCCAAGGAAGGAGAACCGGGTCAGACCCGAGGCTCATTGATGCACGTGGGGAGCGAAGGCTGGCCCGTGTTGTCCGATCCAATAGAAGAGCTACTGGAGCTCAAACTGCTGAAGAAGTTAATGCTGGTTCTGATAGAAAGGTGTCAGAACACACAGAGCATCTCAGTTTGTTGTGTATTGGGACCGTGCTGACCCGATGTTATGGCTGATCGGTGTGTAGAGCTCTGACTCTGATCTTTACCGTCGGGTTGCGGTGTGTCTGGTCTCTCTGGTCTCTCTGGTCTCTCTGGTCCAGCTCTCGCTGCGGGGCTGCAGGTTTCCGACCGGCGCTGCTCTGCAGTGCACACCAGCTGTGAACGCTCCGTCCTCCTCACAGCGACCTCATTAACGTTATATAACGTTCATAACAACATAACGTTCTCTTACAGCGTTGGGTTTAAATCAGAAATATTGACAAATAGGTGCTTTTGCTTTTCGCTTCACGTCATCTTGTCTGTCAACTCTCTCTCTGAGCTGAGACTCCGTATGGATGCATTCACTGTCAGTTTGTAGCGTCCGTCATCTGACTATCTGTTGATAACACTGCTCTGATACACCAAAATGAACTAAATGGGTTTTATTTCTGTAAATAAAGCATAACGACGGTGGGCACGGTGGGGACGTAATGTAATCTGTGTGTGCCCGACCACCGTGTAACACCGGTAACAGCCGGTAACACCGACTACCGTGACAAGCCTATTAAGTATGTATGACTGTTATAAATAAAAAATAGATAATACAGACAGAGAATTGTATTAAAAGTTCCTAAAAATAACAAGAAAACTCATCTCTGATGCAATATTCACACAAAGTTCCTGCAGTTATTGTGCAGTTTATCAGTTGTTCTGTGCTGTTATTGTTTTGCATCGAATATAATATGAAATATCCATAAAATATGTCAGTCGGGGGTCGTCAGATTACTCAATGATAGAAAAGAGGTCCCTGAAGGAAACAGGTTGGGAACCACTGCTCTAAACAAGCCAAACAATTAGAACACAGTTGTAACTAGATTCTGTTCAGACATCTCAGTACCTAAACCGTGTCTCATCTTATTCTGGCTCAACAACAATAGATCGGCCTTAAAGAAACTGCCTTCACTTTGGCTGCGGCATCAGTTGACAATCTCCAAAAGACCGTCAACAGTGCATGTAACAGACTGCTTGTGTGTGTGCATGTGTCCGTGCACACTATAACGTGACAGATCAAAGGAGCTTTTATCTTTTGAAGGTTGTTCAGATATCAGCTCCTCAAGATCTGGAAACCCCTCAACACTGGAGTCTCCTCTTCACAAAAGACTGGAATGCAAACCTGATGTGTATGCGTGTGTGTGTGTGTGTGTGTGTGTTGTGTGTGTTCATGGCTTTAAGTGTGCACGTATGCTTGTGTCTCTGCATCTTGACAGACAGACAGAAAGGCAACGAGGATGAGTCACAGGTTGGTGGCTGCAGGGAAGGCAAGAAGAAGTGTGTGTGAGTGTGTGTGTGTGTGTGTGTGTGTGTGTGTGTGTGTGTGTGTGTGTGTGTGTGTGTGTGTGTGTGTGTGTGTGTGTGTGATATAGAGAGGGTGCATGGAGTGAGAGAGTATTTGCGTAAAGGGTAGAACAATCTGAGAGAGCATGAGATGTTTCCTTTCAGGGCAACGGGAAGCATGAAGCATGTGTTACGTTGGGAATAATCCTTCAGCCCTGTGATTGTGTGTGTGTGTGTGTGTGTGCGTGTGTGTGTGTGTGTGTGTGTGTGTGTGCGTGTGCGTGTGTGTGCCCACCTGTGTGTGTGGCTGTGTGTGAGTCAGGATGAGTCATCCCTATTTGCTGGCCTGTCAGACTGTCTAGCCCTCCGGGCAGCAGGGAAACGAGCTGATTCACTGGCTGCCTCTGAAACAATCCAGCGTTCCTGTATTCTCTCTCTCTCTCTCTCTCTCTCTCTCTCTCTCTCTCTCTCTCTCTCTCTCACACACTCTCTCTCTCTCTCTCTCTCTCTCTCTCTCTCTCTCTCTCTCTCTCTCTCTCTCTCTCTCTCTCTCTCTCTCTCTCTCTCTCTCTCTCTCTCTCTCTCTCTCTCTCTCTCGACATGATGGACTTGGCTCGAATGCCAAATGTAAATTTTGGTCTGCTAGCCCTTGATCAAGAGAAGGCGTTTGACAGGGTGGATCATGGGTACCTGTTTAAAACATTGTCTGCTTTTGGTTGTGGGGAAAAGTTTATTGCAGGGGTTAAAGTGTTGTATGCTGGGGCCTCATGTTTAGTTAAGGTAGGGGGGGGGGCTGAGTAGGCCTGTAGAGGTGGGGCGAGGTGTAAGGCAGGGTTGCCCCATCTCGGGGCAGCTGTACACTCTGGCCATTGAACCATTGCTAGTGATGGTGCGCAAGAGGTTGCAAGGGGTGAGAGTGGTGGAGCTAGGGCTCAACACTCCTGTTAAGGTTTCTGCTTATGCAGATGACATCTCAGTCCTTGTAAGAGACAGGCAGGATGTACAGGCTTTGGAGAGTAGCCTCCAGACCTATGAGAGAGCTTCCTCAGCAAGACTAAATTGGGCTAAGAGTGAGACTCTGTTATGTGGGGACTGGAGGCAGGACATGGTGCCTCTATTGCCTGGACAGCTGCAGTGGGGTAGAGAGGGGTTGAAGGTGTTAGGAGTATACCTGGGCTCGGAAGGCTGGGTCAAGAAGAACTGGGAAGGGATGCTGCAGTCGTTGGAGGGAAAGCTGGCGAAGTGGAAGTGGCTGCTCTCCCAGGTGTCATATCGAGGGAGAGTGCTCATCATGAACAACCTGGCGGCTTCGTCCTTGTGGCATCGGCTGGCTGTATTGGTTCCTCCTCGGGGCTTTCTGCAGGAGGCCCAGAGGAGGCTGGTGGATTTCTTCTGGTCGGGGTACCACTGGCTCAAGGCTGCGGTCCTGTATCTACCGGTCCAGGAGGGAGGGCAGGGTCTGGTGGAGCTCGAGAGCAGAGCAGCTGCCTTCAGACTTCAGGCTGCTCAACGGTTGCTGTACAGGACTGACGTGTGCTGGTGGGAGTCGGCACGGGCTTTGCTGAGGAGGGTTGGTGGTTTGGGGCTGGACCGGAAGTTTTTCCTGATGACCCATGAAGGTCTGAGTACTGCGGAGCTTCCTGCTTTCTATGGAGAGATGTTGAAGACGTGGTCGCTCTTTAACGCCACACGGAGAGGGGGTATGAAGCCAACACCATGGGTTTGGGAGGAGCCGATTTTCAACAACCCTCTCATTCCACTGCCATCACTACAGACAGCCACCATCAGGAACCGGATGATGACGGGTGGTATTACCAAACTAGGCCACCTGAGGCAGATGGCGACCGGTGGATGGAAGACCCCGCTTGACCTGGCACAACAGACTGGGCTGAAATCCCTGAGACTGCTGGAGAGGCTGAGGGGAGAGGTGTTGGGTTCGCTGCCTGGGCCAGTGCTGGACTGGTTCGATCAGCCGCGGGGGGGGGAGCCTCCCTGTTTCCCCTCGGTGGATGTGGTCGCCCTGACGAGCGACTGGCAGGAAGAACGGGGGATGCTGCTGACCTTTGCCACTCCGAGCCTGGGCTGCTTTGGGGAGATAAAGGGGAAGATGCTTTATGCTGCACTGGTGAAGATCAGGAACCTCAGAGCTCTGCAGGAGGTGAAGGAACATCAGTGGCAGGCAGTTCTGGGGGGGCAGAGCATGGCAGGGTTCAGGTGGAGGGTGCTTTATAAGCTTCCTCTCCAAAAGAGGTCAGGAGATTTACAGTGGAGGGTTATACATGGGGCCCTGGCAACAAACACTTTCCTGGCAAAGTTTGACTCAGATGTTGGTGGGGGGTGCCCTTTTTGTGATGTACCTGAGACTGTCATGCATGTGTTTGTTCAATGTACCCATGTTGCACCTGTGCTCGATGTTTTGAATGTTCTCTGTGGTAAACTTGGGGAGGTTTACTCTGTGGGTCTGTATATTCTGGGACCAATGTACTCACTCAGAAAGAGGGAAAAATGTGTGCTGCTAAACTTCCTGTTTGGTCAGGCCAAATTGGCCACATGGCTGACCAGGAGGAACCAGGTGAAGGGGAGTGGGCCCGTTGACCCAGTGATGTTGTTCAGGAGGAACCAGGTGAAGGGGAGTGGGCCCGTTGACCCAGTGATGTTGCTCAGGAGGAACCAGGTGAAGGGGAGTGGTTCCGTTGACCCAGTGCTGTTGTTCAGGAGGAACCAGGTGAAGGGGAGTGGGCCCGTTGACCCAGTGATGTTGTTCAGGAGGAACCAGGTGAAGGGGAGTGGGCCCGTTGACCCAGTGATGTTGTTCAGGAGGAACCAGGTGAAGGGGAGTGGGCCCGTTGACCCAGTGATGTTGTTCAGGAGGAACCAGGTGAAGGGGAGAGGGCCCGTTGACCCAGTGATGATGTTCAGGAGGAACCAGGTGAAGGGGAGTGGGCCCGTTGACCCAGTGATGTTGTTCAGGAGGAACCAGGTGAAGGGGAGTGGGCCCGTTGACCCAGTGATGTTGTTCAGGAGGAACCAGGTGAAGGGGAGTGGGCCCGTTGACCCAGTGATGATGTTCAGGAGGAACCAGGTGAAGGGGAGTGGGCCCGTTGACCCAGTGGTGTTGTTCAGGAGGAACCAGGTGAAGGGGAGTGGGCCCGTTGACCCAGTGATGTTGTTCAGGAGGAACCAGGTGAAGGGGAGTGGGCCCGTTGACCCATTGATGTTGTTCAGGAGGAACCAGGTGAAGGGGAGTGGGCCCGTTGACCCAGTGCTGTTGTTCAGGAGGAACCAGGTGAAGGGGAGTGGGCCCGTTGACCCAGTGCTGTTGTTCAGGAGGAACCAGGTGAAGGGGAGTGGGCCCGTTGACCCATTGATGTTGTTCAGGAGGAACCAGGTGAAGGGGAGTGGGCCCGTTGACCCAGTGCTGTTGTTCAGGAGGAACCAGGTGAAGGGGAGTGGGCCCGTTGACCCATTGATGTTGTTCAGGAGGAACCAGGTGAAGGGGAGTGGGCCCGTTGACCCAGTGATGTTGTTCAGGAGGAACCAGGTGAAGGGGAGTGGGCCCGTTGACCCTGTGATGTTGTTCAGGAGGAACCAGGTGAAGGGGAGTGGGCATGTTAACCCAGTGATGTTGTTCAGGAGGAACCAGGTGAAGGGGAGTGGGCCCGTTGACCCAGTGCTGTTGTTCAGGAGGAACCAGGTCAAGGGGAGTGGGCCCGTTGACCCAGTGATGTTGTTCCGGGGGCTGGTCTCTGCACGCCTTAGAGCAGAATATGCATACTACACGCTGGTCAACGATATTGTGGGGTTTCAGAGTGTGTGGGGTGTAGAAGGGGCAGTGTAGGGGAGGGGGGGGGGCTTGACTATATGTATGTGAAGTGTTACGAGCTGCTGGGTTTACACTGTAGGAAACTGGTTGCTATGGTTTGTGTAATATTTTATGGTTGTTGGGCGGACTGGGTTGCTGTGTAATGGTGAACAGAATGGTTCTGTGTGTTGGTGTGAATCTGGTGTGTTGGGATGGTGGGAGGTTGAGGGTGTGTGGATGTTTGTGTGTGTGAGTGTGTGAGTGAAGGTGTGTGTGTGGACGAGTGTATGAGGGGGGGCTGATTTTAGGTGTGTAGTTTCAATTTCAATATGTTCTTTTCCAAAGGTTTCTTGTACTTTGTGATTTTTTAAGTGCGATGTTTAATTAAAGAACATCAAAAGTCAAGTCTCTCTCTCTCTCTCTCTCTCTCTCTCTCTCTCTCTCTCTCTCTCTCTCTCTCTCTCTCTCTCTCTCTCTCTCTCTCTCTCTCTCTCTCTCTCTCTCTCTCTCTCTCTCTCTCTCACACACTCTCTCTCTCTCTCTCTCTCTCTCTCTCTCTCTCTCTCTCTCTCTCTCTCTCTCTCTCTCTCTCTCTCTCTCTCTCTCTCTCTCTCCCCCTCTCTCTCTCACACTTTCACACTTTCACTCTCTCTCTCTGTCTCTGTGCCGCTGACACCCAGCACCGTCATGGTGTTGTTCCAGATCTTGTGACATGTGTTCCACACTCTCATGTTCAGAACCTCTACTACTACTACTACTAACCAAATGCATGTTGTTGGCAGCTAATTGGAACACTGTTCACTGTAAGAAATCAACGTTTGTTTATGTGTCATTTATAGGTGCTCATAGATGACTGCTTCTAGAGATAAAGGGTTATACGCCGTAGAAATGGAGGCTAATTTGTGATTTTCGGCTACCAGAATAAAATTGACCCGACTTGGACAAAACCACTGTAGGGAGATTAGAACAAGGCACTAATTCCTTTCACTTTTTCACTATTTATCAAAGAACTCATGCACAAAATGACATCTATTTATTTGGGCTGTCAATCGATTGAAATATTTAATCATGATTAATCGCATGATTTTCCATAGTTAATCGTGATTAATCACAAATTAATCACACATTTTTTATCTGTTCTAAATGAACCTTAAAGGGAGATTAGTCAAGTATTTAATCCTCTTATCAACATGGGAGTGGACAAATATGCTGCTTTATGTAAATGTATGTATATATTTATTATTGTAAATCAGTTAACAACACAAAACAATGACAGATATTGTCCAGAAACCCTCACAGGTTCTGCATTTAGCATAAAACAATATGCTCAGATCATAACATGGCAAACTGCAGCCCAACAGGCAACAACAGCTGTCAGTGTGTCAGTGTGCTGACTTCACTATGACTTGCCCCAAACTGCATGTGATTACCATAAAGTGGGCATGTCTGCCAACATTTAGCCTACGTTTGGAGCGTTATTTAACCTCCTTCATGACCAGCTAGTCTGACCTGGTTAGTACCGATGGATTCATCAGGTTTTATAGTTTCCTATGATACCAGTATCTTCACTCTAGCTTTAAAACTGAACCTACTACGATCCAAACATTGTTAGTTGCGTGAATGCGTAAAGAAATTAAAACTAATGATTCTGAATTCCATTTAGCTGCTTCAGTTTCAGGTATTGTGCATGCTGTCACACTGTCGTGGCTTACTGAGACACTTAAAGGGGGGTCCATCTGCGTTCTGGTCCCTTTCTTTTTTTCAAATGGAAACGCCCACTCAGCCATTGTGAAAAGCAATGACGTAGGATACCAAAGTAAGCTAATCGAAGCTAATCAATAAGGTTATGAATAATGTGAACGCTAGCACTAGCTGAGTCAAAGTTAGCTGTGCTAAGTTTGTTAATAACTGAAAGAGTTAGTTTGGACTTTTTGAAGTGTTGTTGTATGTATACTCCCATTTTCTGCTTTAGTACATGACTCTGAGAGAGCGATTGCTTCAGTTCCCTGTTGGAAAGGCCTGTCTGATGGTGAGTTAAAGCGATGTGGACGGGAGCAGCAGAAAAGCTTATGTTAGTCACCTAAAAAAAATCTATATCAGTTAAAGTTTCACAGTCACAGTCCTTTCTGACAGGGATCTGAAGCCATTATATCGCTGTCTTCAAAGCCACCACACTACATTCTAGGGCTGATTGATCCATATTTTTCAATATAAGGAGCAAAGCACATATCTGACTGCTCTTGCATCGAATGATTTTCATCTCCTGTTGTTTGACAGCTTAGTCTATATGAGCTGATTTAAGGTTTTGGTTATTGAAATATTAGAAGTAACAACCTTTTGTCCATACATTCATACTAGGGGTGTCACAATTCTGACACTAAATCGGAAATCGATCGAAATTAGCTCAAATCAAAAGCAGGATTGACGATTATTTATTTTTCTCCGCCCCCGCCCCCTCCGTGCATTTTAAGGAAAACACAGCCATTCTAAAACAAATTTAACAGCCATCTCACTCATGGTTTGAACTATAAACCAGCACAAAAAGCACAATTAACAACATAAGCCACCAAGTTCTAAACCAGACCTGGGCATTATACGGCCTGCGTGATGGTTCTGCCCCGGCCCGGGAGGTCTCAGACAAACCACACAAATTTACTTAGGAACAGGTTCTGAAATTAGCACCCGCCACCCTCCAAATACGGGTAAATTGTTGGCAGTGGTGTGTGAAATCACCAGGACATCTGTCACTCTGGCAGACAGGGAAAACACTAGAGATGGAACAGAGAACCCTAGTTGTCCGACTCCTTCCATCTCATGCCTCCGTGTCTATTGATTCCTCTTATTGATGCTTTCCCACAGTTACGCTGCACAATGACTCATACGCACCATGGATCATGTTTCACTTTGTTTTGAACCGGAGACACGGCGGAGAGCGAAAAAAGTGCTGAACAACGCGGCGCTACTAAACCTGAGGGGGCGCACCATATTTATACCTGATAAAGTGACACTGTGAACAAAAAACCTGTGTTTAAATCAACAGGAGAGTTAGTAACGTTAGCTGTTAGCAGCCGTTAGCAACTCAGTCCTGACTGGATAAATATACTGAGGTGGGTCACACAGATACTGGTATTGTCATCATGCAGCTTTTTATATCGTAGACTGTTGTAGACCATTTTTTTTAAACACTTTCTAAATAAAAAGAGAGTTCAGTTCTCTTTTTAAATAAGAATTGTAAAGTGTAAATGACAGTTGTCAGGGTATAAAGCCAAAGATCTGTTGGTCTTTACGATTCAAGACTCCATAGTCTAACCATAGTCTAGTTTAAATTGAAAATCCAATCGAATCGTGGCCTTAAAATCGAATGTGAAATTGAATCTTGGATTTGGAGAATCGTGACACCCCTAATACAAACATATACATGTATATATTTTGAAATAAAGCTATCATGGTGGTACACGACTCAAAAGGTTGCATGAAGTGCATTGCCCTGGTGTTGTGAATGATGATATTGTTGAAGACAGTACGGTCCCTGGGGTCCGTCCAACAGCAGGCTGAGTCAGCAATAAAGGACAAAGTTGAAGTGACTTCAGGTTATGCTGAGTCAGGCTGAGAAGCTCTGAGAGCAGGTAGATGTGTCCTTCTGTCCTTCTACGGGCTACTTTCCTATTGTATTCCACTCGTTTTCCTCTCCCCACCTCCCCTTCTCTTACTACCTTTCTCTCCCCTCCCCGTCCTTCCCCACTCCTTTTTATTCAGCCCTCTTTTCACCCTTTCCTTCCCTCCATTGTTTGCTCCTCATTCTCTCCGTTCCCTCTCCTGCCCTCTTACGTCTCCTTTTTTCCGTGACTCCTCTGGTATAGTAGCAGATGCCAGCGTCCTGTTCTCCTCAGCAGGCTCCCTTGATACTTACACTGCTTTCTTCCTGCCCGCCTGCTGCTCCAGCCTTAGTGCAGTGACTCAGCATTTATTTTATTCAGTGCCCCTAAATAACCTCCTACAGCCAGTGCTGCTTTCATACTTCATACATATACTAGATTGTATTGATATGATGGTTTATAGTATGCTGTTATGTATGCTTTCTGACAGTGTAGTCACTTATTGATGTATACTGGCAGGATGACCGGGTGGTTAGTGAGGTTATCCAACATGAGGCTCCACACCTCTCATTGTCCTACTGTATGTGTGTTTCCTTACTCTTCCAATCAGTAAACTCAATGTCCATGTGTTCTTTAAATATCTGTTTTATCTCCCTGTTCACACTTTTTTTGACCTTGCTGTCCATCTGATGTTTGGCTCCTGCAGACTCACTGCAGTAGTTTATGTATATTAGTGTGTGTGTGTGTGTGTGTGTGTATATGTGTGTGTGTGTGTGTGTGTGTGTGTGTGTGTGTCCATTCAATACACCATTTCCCCTCTCTCTTTGCTTCCTTGGCTTAAAATAAATGGATCAGCCACAGAATACTTACTTAGTGACTAAGTGTCATGCATCATTCATGCTTTTGCTTCCCTTTCTGTTTCAGATAAACACAACAGCAGAGGTATCGTGTTGTTCATGGGGCTGTCACAATTTTCAGTAGACTATTATCGTGGCCAAAAGAATTCACAATAATGATTGATGATATTATCGCGATATCTATACAAAATTTGGAAAAATAAATAAATAACATAATGAGGTCAAATTCATCTTTAACTTTGTTTATTGTGCGTTTTGTCTCTTTGGTGGTGTGAGAGTATATATATATATATATTGCAATTTGCGGGTTACCTTCTAGACATGACCATGTGAGCATGCCAAGCACCATAAAACCCATTCATTAGTTGTAAACGGATACGTTCAGTTCACCGTTCACCAAAAACATGGCACAACACTGCAGAGGTAGATTATCAAAATGCATGTTTGAAAATGGAGCAGATCAATGTTGGAACAAGCAGGGTCAGGTCAACACCTTCCCATCACGCCCTCTCTTTTAGGGGGTTGGGGTGGGGGGCAGGGGGTCTTTAGGGGGGGGCAGGGGATGTTCAGGGGGGGGCAGGGGGTGTTCAGGGGTAGATAAATAGTCAGCAGTAGATGTCCTATAGAAGTGGTGTACATCATCTGAAAGATGGGAACCTGAAGATTAAATTGAGATACAGCTCAGCCCTGTGTGTCAAGTTTTTCTAGTCATTAACAAGAAATAAAAATGAATAATTAAATGAATCAATAAATTAAAATAAATAGTGAAAGTCTATAAGGGTTTAGAACATGATGATAGAAGTATATGATGTCCATCCCCATGCTCTATTATGTTTCATAAATTGTTGAAGCAGTTTTGGGATTGAAACCATTTGCTATAAAGATTTACTGCTAAATTTAACAATTTTTTACCACTGGAGAATTGATAAAAATGATCAATAATCCCTCCAAAATACCACATTAAGACACCAAGACCTTGAGGAACACCATAGAAAAAGACATGCTGTGATTTGGGATCAAAAACTTTTGACATTTGGAGATTTCTGAAAGAATTGCATTTTCCGGTGATTAGATGGTGAGAACTTGTGTTGTGTGAACTGCTCAGAAACCCCCTTATTGTTAATGTAGCTAGGAAAGCCATCCACCAGAATGCTCTAGGTCTCTAGTTTGATCCATCCATCCTCTGAATGCTCTAGGTCTCTAGTTTGATCCATCCATCCTCTGAATGCTCTAGGTCTCTAGTTTGATCCATCCATCCTCTGAATGCTCTAGGTCTCTAGTTTGATCCATCCATCCTCTGAATGCTCTAGGTCTCTAGTTTGATCCATCCATCCTCTGAATGCTCTAGGTCTCTAGTTTGATCCATCCATCCTCTGAATGCTCTAGGTCTCTAGTTTGATCCATCCATCCTCTGAATGCTCTAGGTCTCTAGTTTGTGGCTGTAAAGTTTCATGAGGCTGTGATTATCCTAGAGGTCACCACAGGTCATTTTATACAGTGAGGTCAATGAAATGTCTCCTATGGGGACTAACATCATCACACATGAATACAGTTGGACTCATTGGATCCACCAGAGTCTCAGCTTTACACTGATACACAATTTATGGAATTCACTGTTTATGGACCCCAGTATGCAGAAATATTCAGATACACCATTTTAGAATAGGAGACAATATCACATTTATACTGCATGTGATTATCATAAAGTGGGCATGTCTGTAAAGGGGAGACTCGTGGGTACCCAGAGAACCCATTTACATTCACATATCTGGAGGTCAGAGGTCAAGGGACCCCTTTGAAAACGGTCATATCGGTCTTTCATTGCCAAAATTTAGCTTAAGTTTTGAGCGTTATTTAATCTCCTTCCCGAAAAGGCTCGTATGACCTGGTTGGTACCGATGGATTCTTTAGGTTTTCTATTGCCCACTAAAATCACAAGTTGTGCTAATGCCATAGATAAATTAGTGGCATTAAAACGAATTTGCGCTAACGCCTTATTATCGCGTTAACTTATCTAATTAACCTACCTAATCTGAACTATTGGTCAGACAGTGGAAGTCACCTTGGGTAATATAATGCTGATGACTGATGCTGTTCATGTCATGTAAGATAGATCTGTGTTTATCTAACAGTGTGCTTTTCCTACAAACAGAGTAGTATCTGCAGACTTTTCAGTGTTACACATTTTGTGATTAAAAAAATGTTACCAGTGGTAGAAATAGTGTATTTTTCTAGTATGTCCTGACCTAAATAGTGATTTAATGGAGGTGGTAGAAAATATCTGGGTCATCTTTATTATGGTCTTGTGGTCTGAGGCCATGGTTGGGGCTGGATTGCATCTATTAGTCCCACAAGAATGTCACCTTTTTAACCTGGATAAGGCTTCTTAGCCATGGGCACTTAGCCTACCTATGACCTCGTAGTTGGACCTGCTTCCGAGTAAGCTTTGCTCTTTGTAAAGGTTTGTCCTAATCCCCCCTCCCTCTCCATCTCCATTTGTTTTGCTGGTTGAAGTGGAATGCCACCTGCTTGATCAGCCCGAGGCTAACCTACGCCCCTCATTAGACACCTCTCTTGTGAGTCGGACCTTTATTAGTATAATTTGGATACATACTGAAGCACAAGGAAGCCTGAAACAGTTTCCATTTCTGTCACATATAAGGGTCTATCTCACTCTGGAAGCTGGATTTACTTGACCAGAGGGTCATGGTGCTTGTTGTGTGTAGGTATGTGATGGAAAATGCACTTTTTCTTTAACTCCTCTGGGACAGAGGGGTCATAGCTTGAGCTTGTTTGTGTTCTATCCACTAACAATGACCTAGATATTGTACGTTGTGAGTTCTTTTGTTCAACTTGAAGTTGACTAACAGATAGCAGGAAGCTGGCCAATGTCCTGGAGGCTTGTCTGGCTCCTCCTGTAGACTGAGTAGTAGTAACTGTTGTGTTGTTTCTCCAACTCACATTTACATTCAAATGTCAAATCAAATTTAATGTCATAACAAATGATTTGTTGTATTTCTATCAGCTTTTTACCTGGCAGTTTTTTTTTTTTATTCATTTTGTATTTAATTTTTTTTATTTTTATCAGGTTATGATCATCATCATATTTGTACTTGGAAGTTTTATAATGCATAAATAAATGGAAATCCGATCAATGCTATTACCTTATACAGTACATGAGCAGTTATTTAATTGTAATCTGTAGTAAGCATTTTTTTTCTCGGGCTGCAAACGCTTTGTTATTATCGATTAATCTGTAGATTATTGGTTGATTATTGCAGATTGGTATTTTCTCAGTATTTGGACATGACTCCCCCCCCCCCCCCCCCCCCCAAAAGAATGCATGGTTA
>CAKAOJ020000235.1:70000-157500 GCA_916701645.2 Sebastolobus alascanus
TGGTATCATATTAAACTATAAAACCTGATGAATCCATCGCTACCGACCAGGTCAGACTAGCTGGTCATGAAGGAGGTTGAAGATCTGTGAATGTAAATGGGTTCTATGGGTACCCACGAGTCTCCCCTTTACAGACATGCCCACTTTATGATAATCACATGCAGTTTGGGGCAAGTCATAGTGAAGTCAGCACACTGACACACTGACAGCTGTTGTTGCCTGTTGGGCTGCAGTTTGCCATGTTATGATCTGAGCATATTGTTTTATGCTAAATGCAGAACCTGAGAGGGTTTCTGGACAATATCTGTCATTGTTTTGTGTTGTTAACTGATTTACAATAATAAATATATACATACATTTACATAAACAGCATATTTGTCCACTCCCATGTTGATGAGAGGATTAAATACTTAACTATGGACAATCATGCGATTAATCGCGATTAAATATTTGAATCGATTGACAGCCTTAATAATTTTGTAATGTGAGAGAGTGTGTGTTTGCGTATGTGTGTATGATTGTGTGCTTGTAGTCTATTAAGCTCTGGTAGTCTCACACACACACACACACACACACACACACACACACACACACACACACACACACACACACTGGTCTGACAGGCAATCACAGAGGCAAAGAGCTGAACTTCATTTAACTGTTTAACCAAAAGCCAAACATGAGACAAAGAAACATGAATATGATGGAGTTTAACTGAGAGTCCAGACTCTGTTTAGAGCTCATCACTCTCGTTCTGCCGGCTGTAATTACAGATTTAAAAGTAGAGATCTGGCTATTTTACTTCCATTCCTCCCACCCTCAGTCTCTCTTCCCCTAAACCTCTATTCATCCCTCACTCCTTTTCTCTTCTTCCTCTTCCTCTTCTCCACCCCCCCCCCCCCCTCTCTCTTACTGTCTTAACAGTATTAAATCTCTGTTCATGCCAGCCTCCACCCTGACTTGTGCTCTGGGTTATTTGTTGCTCGGTGCCCAGCTTCCCGTACTCCGGCCTCTGGAGTCCTTGCTCGACCTTTGACCTCTGGGAATGAACTCTGACCTTTCAGAAGGCCTTAAGGCGTATTAAGAGGCCGGCTCTGAATGACAGGGTGAGGTAGAGGTCAAGAGGTCAAAACTCACAGGTCAGTGAAGATCAGGGCGCACAGACTCCCTCCATTATGTCTTTCTCTTCTGTCTTTCTCCCAAATCCTTCTCTCTCTCTCTCTCTCTCTCTCTCTCTCTCTCTCTCTCTCTCTCTCTCTCTCTCTCTCTCTCTCCCCCTCTCTCTCTCTCTCTCTCCCTCTCTCTCTCTCCCTCTCTCTCTCTCTCTCTCTCTCCCTCTCTCTCTCTCTCTCTCTCTCCCCCGCTCTCTCTCTCTATCTCTCTCTCTCTCTCTCTGTCTCTCTGTCTCTCTCTCTCTCTCTCTCTCTCTCTCTCTCTCTCTCTCTCTCTCTCTCTCTCTCTCTCTCTCTCTCTCTCTCTCTCTCTCTCTCTCTCTCTCTCTCTCTCTCTCTCTCTCTCTCTCTCTCTCTCTCTCTCTCTCCCCCTCTCTCTCTCTCCCCCCATCCTATTTGTCTCCTTTACTTGATACCTTTCCTCTAATACACCAGACAGTTGTTTTCTTTATCTTATGTGTTGTTGTAGGGCTGTCAATCAATTAAAATATTTAACTACAATTAATCACATGATTGTCCATAGTTAATCATGATTAATTGCAAATTAAACGCACATTTTTTATCTGTTCTAAATGAACCTTAAAGGGAGATTAGTCAAGTATTTAATCCTCTTATCAACATGGGAGTGGGCAAATATGCTGCTTTATGTAAATGTATGTATATATTTATTATTGTAAATCAATGAACAACACAAAACAATGTCAGATATTGTCCAGAAACCCTCACAGGTTCTGCATTTAGCATAAAACAATAGGTAAAACCTAAAAATCACAAGTTGCGTTAATGCGTTAAATTGTTATTATCATGTTAACTTTGACAGTCATAATCAAAATAAATAACCCCAAAAGTTACTTTTGGGCGTCACTAAGCAGAGATAATAATGGTAATGGATTCATCAGGTTTTCTAATTTCATATGATGCCAGTATCTTCTCTCTAGCTTTAAAACTGAGCCGAACCTAAAGTTCCGTTAATGTGTTAAAGAAATTAGTGTCCTAAAACGAATTTGTTTTAAAGCGTTATTATTATTATTATTATTATTATTATTATTATTATCACGTTAACTTTGACAGCCCTAGTTGTTGTTTTTGTTTTTTGCTTGCATTTCTCTTCCTATGCATTTATTTAAAAAGTCACCAATCAGGATGTTTTTTAGTTGAATTTATAATCCTTAAGGTTTCAGTCCTGGTTGATTAGGCCGCTGTGGTTACTGCTGTATCTGTTCACAGCACAACCAGTCAAAGTCACATTGTTTTAACTATGAAGTCAGTCAATAATTGGTGTTGTCCCATCATGACATGAGCCACCGTGATGTGATTTCATGCTGTGCACGGTGTGAGTTTTCCACACAGCGTTAGTGCACAGCAGAAGGAGTTGGAGGTTTGTCGCCTGCAGCTCTTCATCTAACAGCTCACTGTGGTTCTGTTACTTCCTGTGATGCTGTCAAAAAAAGCTCTTTACTTCATATTTTCTCCATATTTTATTTAATTACAAACGTAGTTGTGCTCATGGTCAAACAGTTGGAACTAAGGACAATACTAATACGTCGCTCTGTCCTCCCCCCCCTCCTCATTTATTGCCTTGCCTTCGTCTTTTCTTTGCTGTTATTTTAGTCTGTCTTCCCACACTCCCCCCCTGCACCCTTTATTCTCCTGACCACGTCCTGTCGTGGCCTCCACACTGCTGAGCCGATGATTTAACAACTCACTGAAGGGACTTTTCATTTCTTTGAGCTTTGTGTGACTGACTGAATTTGTGCATTAGTCCTCCTGTTAAGGAGCTCTGTGTTTTTCTCTGGTTGTCATCAGACACATGTTGACTGCAGTGTGCATTCACAGCCACCGATTACTACAAACTCCTCATAAAGCTTTTCCTGTCTGTCAGTTTCACGCACACACGCAAAGCCGTAAACACACAAAAACACACAGCAGGAATAATTTAGCTGCCGTCTGATTAATGAGGACAAAGTCTTCGAGATGAGATGTTGATCCCCTCGGCTACTAAAGTATTATAACAAACCCAGACTGTAGTGATAAATATGAGCGTGGGTGTTAGTGTTTGACCGTAATTCTGTTTATGGGTATTTGCTCTGCAGGACTGCCTGAGGATATGGATATCTGCAAGTGGTTTAAACAAAATAGTTTTGAATTCTTAAACATAATACTGAGTGATGATTGAGCATGTTTGTGGTCTGATGCTCATGAGGATTAGATACTGTAATCACATGTTGCCTTCAAGTGACTTTGAGCTAAACCTCATGATGGGAACTGAACAGGTTGAGGCTCTGCTTTGATTTAATGACTCATGGACTTCCCCATTTATAGTAATCATTTTTTCCCAAATCATATGTTTTTGTCATCAGAGCATTTCTAAGTCTCTCTCTACACATAGACAGTGACACAGAGGAATTCATTAAATGGACATTTTCATTCCATAAGATAACCACGAAATCTGATAGAAAACTAACCACGGGATGTTTTATACAACGGAAGATGAAGATTATCAGCCTGTCTGGTTGGGTAATTATGGAATTGTGAGTTGTTAACAAAATAATATATAAAACTGTAAATGGTAAATCTCCATCCATATATCTCGTCTTAAAGACAAATGTACAGATTTGAAGAATGTTGATGTAAAAAATATTCAATAACTGCAATTTAAAAAAAAAGTGGTGCACTTGGTGTAGCAGCATTCAAAAAAGTTGCTAATCTAATAAACTGTTTCTGTAGCAGCAATATTTTGTTCAGATAAGTCGGAAAAGTACTTGCCCAAACAATATAGCAGTAAGTTCAATATGAATAAATTAAACTATAATATAATGTTAACAGACATATATTGTGTACAAAAGCTCTTATTTTTCTCAGAATCCCAAGAGATTTAGTGACTTTATTGCAGACAAAACCAACCTGATTCCTCCAAGAGAGTTTGTCATCTATCAGAATTCAGAAAAAAACACGTTGATGAAACTTTGATTATTTCTTCATTATGAATATGGAGTTTAATTTGCTCACTATCATATTTTTTATTTCCTGCAAATAACATGAAATTAGATTTTTTGACATTTAATGACAACTTATTTGTTTGAAACCATATTGAGTAGTTGTGAAGATCAGAATTTAGTTCATTAATGAGAGTTGTCAAATCTCTATTTGAGGCAAAAAGGATGGTGTCATCTGCAAAGAGCAATGGGAATGTGACGTTAGAAGCTGCAGCAAGATCATTTATATAAATAAGAAATAATAAAGGTCCCAGTATGGATCCTTGAGGAACACCACATTTCATTATATTTCTTTTTGACTCATGGCCATTAATAAAAAAATATTGATTTCTATTAAGAACATAATTTCTGAGCCACTTATAAACATCACCATGAAAGCCATATTTATGCATTTTTGAAAGCAAAATATTATGGTTAACAGTGTCAAAATCTTTCGAAAGGTCTAAAAATATACCTATTGCATACTCGTTATTATCCAGCGCTGTATGTATTCTATCTATAAGTTCTAAAAGTGCCATAAAAGTTGAATGATTTTTACTGAATCCATATTGATGATTGTAGAGAATATTGTATGTGTTTAAGTATTCCAGGATTCTTTTGAACACTAGTTTTTCCAAAATCTTTGAAAAGCACGGTAGAATTGAAATTGGACAATAATTTGTAAAGAATCCTGGATCACCTGTTTTAAATAATAGGATAACTTTGACCATTTTTAGGTCAGAAGGTATGATGCCACTTTCCATGGATAATGAAAAAATGAATGTTAAAGGCTCAATAATAGGGGTCCTAACTTCTTTGATTAGGGAAGTTCTATCATGACCCGGAGCCGATTTTTTAAATTCCAATATAATGTAATTTACCTCCTTAAAGTCAGGCAGATCAAAATTAATAAGAGATGGAATATAATCCTTTATATAATCTAGTGGATTAATATTTGTATTGACTTTCTTTTTGGCAAGAGATGCACCAACACTTGAAAAGAAATCATTAAATTTACAAGCTATAACAAAAGGATCAGTGAAAGTGGATTTTCCATCTGTAAAGGTTGAAGGAAATTTTAGGGAAGCCTTTTTTCTTTAAAGCAACTGAGTATTCATTTTCCATGTAGCCTTGATATTGCTTTCAGATTTTGTAAACTGTTCACTGTACAACCTTTTCTTGGCTGCTCTAAGGATATGAATGTATTTGTTTTTGTAAGATTTATAAGTAGCTAACTTTAATGGAGTTGGCGATGAGATATATTTTCTGTAGAGTTTGTTTTTGAATATGGAGGACTTTTTCAATCCAGCAGAAAACCATAAAACACATCAAATAAACATAAATGATCCTGGTGGTCAAACTTGCGCAAGTGAAGCAAGGCAAAAATTTGCTTCTCATTTAGTGTGAAAGCAACATAACTGCTTGTTTCATTTGGCGATAGAAAGTGACTTAACAGACATGTATTTAAAAGTTTGAAAATTCTTTGCGATTATTACTTATTATATAACACAGTTCCTTTATGATATAAACATAGAGATCTTACATTTGAATTAGATTATCATCTGCATAAATGAGAAAGTGTGCTCCGGCTGGTGGGCGGTGCTTGGTATTTCCTCAACAGATCTCAACACGGCTGCCGGGTCACAAACTTTCTCATGTTACAGCTAAACAGTAACTACAAGATGATTCTGAGAACATCTGAGGAGAGAAATAGTCATTACAGTAACAGAATATTGATTCATATCTGATCAGCGCTGCCTAGTTTGACTGTTTGATCAGAGTTGGTGAGTGATTGACAGCTGCCATAATGTTGTTTAAATGTTATGGAAGGAAATAACGGGAGTAACAGGCCAACCAGCTTTAAAAGTGAAGTGCTGTGTGGTGATGTAAAGAGTGGTTCATGTGGATTTTGAAAAGTAACTGATAAATATTTAAAGAAACTTTAAAGTGTTGGAGTTCGGTGTGGTGGTAGAATGAGTTTAATTGGGTTAGCCCCCCCGGCCCATTTACCGAGGGGCAACACTGAACTAGATTAGTTTGATTGGATAAGAACAGGATGGTCTTCAATAACATGTCTAAGGAAGTCTGAAATGTCTGGAGAATGCTGGTAGGCTGTTCCTCACTAACACTGTTCTTTCTATTGTCATTTTTCTTTGTTAGCTTTGCTTTTTTTCTAAGAGTGTTCTGCCTGCAAACGTCTTGGCTCTATCCCTGGCAGTGTTGTATTGTTGTATGCTGCGTTTCTTTACCTTCTCTCCTCCATCTCTTGGCCTCTCACGTTTCTCTGGCCTCATGACAATCTAATGTTTTTCTTGCTTTGACTGTACACACAGACACATGTGAACATGTGGACACACAAACACTCATGATATGTTTGTAGGACATGCAGTTTGAGTTTGATTTAATCCAAGATAAAATTAATTTTAAGTGTGAACAGTTTTGCAGAATTGTTTCCCCCATCAGAATGGATTAGGGTTGTCAAAGTTAATGAGCTAATAACACTCAACAATCAATCTTTTAGGTACCAAAGGTCACACTAGCTTGTCGAGAAGTAAATAATAAATAACGCTCCAAACATTTTGGCGAGGAAAAAGTGTCATGTCCATTTCCAAAGGGGTCCCTTGACCTCTGACCTCCAGATCAGTGAATGTAAATGGGTTCTATGGATACCCACGAGTCTCCCCTTTACAGACATGCCCACTTTATGATAATCACATGCAGTTTGGGGCAAGTCATAGTGAAGTCAGCACACTGACACACTGACAGCTGTTGTTGCCTGTTGGGCTGCAGTTTGCCATGTTATGATCTGAGCATATTGTTTTATGCTAAATGCAGAACCTGTGAGGGTTTCTGGACAATATCTGTCATTGTTTTGTGTTGTTAATTGATTAACAATAATAAAATTATACATACATTTACATAAAGCAGCATATTTGTCCACTCCCATGTTGATAAGAGGATTAAATACTTGATAAATCTCCCTTTAAGGTACAATTTAGAATAGATAAAAAATGTGATTAATTTGTGATTATTCATGATTAACTGCAGACAATCATGTGATTAATCGCAATTAAATATTTTAATCAATTGACAGCCCTAGTATGGATACAATATGGACCGTACAAGGCTTATAATATCCGACATCTGTTATTATTTCCTAGAAAGACTGTGTTAGAGAGAGACGTGTTAAAACTGCAGCATAAGAGTGTGACTTTGTTCTTAGGTTGGGTGTTTGTCTTTCAACCACAGTCTCTCTGTGGAAATCCCCTTGCTCATAATCCTCTCCTTCATATTATTTTATTTTTTATCATTTTACTCTTTTGTCTTCATCATGTTCACCCTTTCTGTCTGTCTTTCCATCTGTATCAGCGCAGGCTAAATTAAGCCGTTTTAGTTCATTGTAATGTTAGTCTCCACTCACTCTATAGTCTAATACAGCCTCATATATATTATACACATGAGACCTAATATATCCAATAAAACTTTAATTCTCAGAGAAACATAGTAGTTTGTTCTTTCAGGCCAGTCAGATCAAACACTATAGGCTGGTTCATTCTCCGTTGTAATAGCTTTAATTTAACCTCTTTGAGTTTAGAGGAATCGTAGGACGGCTGCAGAGGGCTTTGAACTATGAACAGCTTTGATGTTAGTGATGAGCTGGACTGTCCTCATCCCCGGCCTCCATCTGCCAGTGGATAAACCTGGTTTAACCCAACTGAATAACTTCTACCTTTGTTCAGGGATTCAACCTCTAGTTCCATTTACTTGCCTACACTTTCTAATTAAAAAAAGTTGCTAAAATTGCATTGTTTTGTATAAGATAGACATATAGTTTCTCTCAGATGCCATACATAGAAAATTATTTCAAAAATAGAGTTAAAAAACAAATAATAGACAAAAATACAAGACTAGAAACACATTCAGTCTCATAAGTAATCGGATGGTGATGTGTTTTTCATTCTTTTGGCTCTACTCCACACTGGATGTCAAATGAAAAGGTGACTATGAGGTTAAAGAGCTGACTGATCTCAGTCCATTAAAACATTAAAAAGTCAGTAGTGTGACAACATTCAGTGATATATATATATATATATATATATATATATATATATATATATATATATATATATATATATTACATTGGTGTTTGGGGGCATGCACAGAGAGCAGTCCAACTAATCTTTGTTTTCCCTTTTGTCAATCTATCAGCTGATCTGTAACTACACAAGATATCTGGGAATCTATAAAGATATCTGGATATTTTTCTTCTTTTCTTACTTCCCTGCTGCCCCTCTCATCTGTATCTGCCTTTGATATAATCCTTTCTTTTCCCTGTGTTTCTGCTGCTTATCTTTCTGCAGACTGTACACAGTAGTAAAGGTTAAACAGTCCTTTGTGTTGTGTGACCGAACGGTGTGCAGAGGAAGGACGTGGGATGACTGGAGGTTGATCAGAGTAATGCCCAGTAGGCTCAAATAACAAAGAACTTGACTAGCTGTCACTGTTGTCCACGGTTCTGTGATAAGAACCGGCCAGAATATGATTCCCTCCAGGTTAACAGTGATAAACTGCAGCAATAGGCTGTTTCATGTTTTCACTCTGGCAGTAATTTGGCATCAGCATGGTTACTGTCTTTCCATTGTGACAGTAACAGTGGTAAAACTGTGAGCAACAATAATCTATTTATGCATCCAGCCGACTTATTGCAACATCAGCATTTATTTTAACCATTCTGGCCACCTGATGACTGTAAGTCCAATATTATCTCTCATTTTAGCTCCGTTTGGGAAGAGTTTCTGATAATACTACTACTAACACTACTACTAACACGACTACTACTAACATTACTACTACTAACACTTTTACTACTAATACTACTACTACTAACATTACTACTACTAACACGTTTACTACTAACATTACTACTACTAACACGACTACTACTAACATTACTACTACTAACACGACTACTATTAACACTACTTCTACTAACACTGCTAAACTGAGTAATCTAAACTATACTGTGTACCTAAGGAATAATAAAAAAGGGTTTTCTGTCACAGACCTCGTTTATCTTCTATAAAGCTAAATATCTTTTAGTATAGTCATTGATGATAGAATCCAGCTACAGTTAAACTAACCTTTATTCATTTACTAGTCCAACATACAACCACTTGTTCTGAGACATGTCGACATGCTGCTCCAATTAATAACGGAGAAGCGAAGATATGATGTGACTAATCAGTCAATCATGAATAACTGAGTAAGACAGATCCTAACTAGATAAAGGTACCAGTTACTAGTTACAAACACTGACTTACAGATTTCCTGGATTTACTGTAATAAATTTTTGGGCGTGTTAATGATCAATAGTTGGTTAATCGTTAAAAATAAAATCATTTTTAAACTCCTGGTGTGGCTCATAATCACCACAAAATCCAAGTAAATTTGAGCGATAAATAAAATAATTATGAAATAATGACTAATTATAAATAATGACTTCACTTTATTATTATTATAACATTATTATAATTATTATTATTACAACATTATTATTAAGGTGTCATCTTTTTTGAGGTCATGCTGGTGTCAATCCTGACAAAACAAATGTGATTTTGTAACCTAAACTCAGCATGATGGACTCTTATTACAGCAGAAGACACGTTAAAAGGTCCACAGTCCAAACTGTGCTTTGCCCTTTGGTCATCAGGTTACTCTGGTTTTTCAGTCTGGACATCTTTCCTCATCACCAGTTTGCCATGTTGTAATCTGAGAATATTGTTTTATGCTAAATGCAGAACCTGTGAGGGTTTCTGGACAATATCTGTCATTGTTTTGTGTTGTTCATTGATTTACAATAATAAATATATAGATTGACAGCCCTAATTCTAATCTCAGAACTCTCCAAAAGGCTTCATTTGCGTATTAAAATCCTACCTGATTCTAGTTTTGTATCTTGTCGTCTTCTTCACTACTGTAGTGTTTGCAGGTCTGCCTCTAGCTTTCAGCCTAGTCTTGTTTCTGTCTGCTTTTTGCCCCTCTGTAAATGATCAGCACTTCAAAGCTGCCATTGAGCTCCCCGGCCGCAGGATCTGCTGAGCCCAGCCTTACATTAGAGCTTATTCAATCCCAGCTACAGGTGTGCTGCCCCGCCAACTCCCAGAGGAAGGCAGACGCTTCAAACACACCAAAACACAACCTTCAAAAGGCTGCGTGTCATCAGCATTAATTCCTGGACACTGAGGAATCAGCAGAGTACTCTGTCATCTGAAACTGACTTTGAGGGAGAGAGAGAGAGAGAGAGGGATGGGGGGTGAGAGAGAGTGGGCAGTAAAACACACACTGTCATTCATACCTTCTCATTATATCCCTGAGTCATAGAGAAACCCCGGAGCTGAGCTCACACTGACATTCTCAACTGGTTGTGTGTTTGGACCATATGTTTTCATTTAATAGCTCACAGTTGCCACATCTCTGTGTTTGTGTTGTGTAATTTGTTTTCATATATGTGTCTGTTGATGAATATACTGTACATGAATAGAATAGAATAGAAAGCTTTATTGTCATTGCACATGGTACAACGAAATTGGAGGGCTTCTCCTGAACAGTACAGTTAAAAAATAATAAATAAAAAGAAACAGACAGCTACAATACGCATACATTCCACCATTATACACATAACATTCACAGTACCCATTCGTTCCCTACATAATACAGATATATTGGAGTGCTACTCCAGATCAGTGCAAAAGTGAGTATGCATGGCTGTGTTTTCTAACAGACCTGAAGGCCAACGTTACACCTATAATTACATCTTAGACTGTCTGACACAGACTCGACCCTCTCTGCACTCACAGTAGCTATATTCTACTATGTGTGCAGTGTGTTCAGGTACTGTATGACTTAGTGAAATATTTAGAGAGCACATGTGCTTGTGGTGACCTGTTTGTGGTTACATTTTATATTGATGAGCTATCGTCAGTTCAGAGTTCATTTTGATGCAATGCTCCATGATCACACATCATGCACTGCTCTCCTGTCAGTCTGAAGATACCTTGGAGGTAAACTTGGAACTCAGAATTTGAGAAAAATAGTATTCCTGCCTTCACTTCAATATTTATTTAGTTGTTTACCGCTTACTTCCACCAGCAGCAAAATTGCTGACTGCTCATGATCCCAGTCCTGATGGCGTCCTCTAAAGCACAGCGCTGCACACACACACACACACACACACACACACACACACACACACACACACACAACCCCGCGGTCGCACATCGACGCAACTCACCGCTCCTATTAAAACACTGTCGTTCTTAAAGTACCGGTACTAATAACATGTGGTATCATGTCGTTTTTAATGGCAGGGTATTACGATACTGTGTTAAATCCAAAGCAGTCTGGTTTCAGAGCTAAACATAATACTGTCACTGCTATTACTATTACTATTACTATTACTATTACTATTACTTTACTTTGGTTATAAATGATCTTGTATCTGCTGTTGACAAAGGGAAATACTGTGCTGCCCTCTTTGTTGATCTAACAAAAGCATTTAACACTGTTGATCATGCTCTGCTCCTACAGAGACTATATGAAATTGGTTTTGATTATAAATCCTGTAAATGATCTCATAAACAACAACTTGTGATCCTGAGAAATGATCATTCTGTCCTGTTTCCACTGTAAAGGGGGTTCCACAGGGGTCTATATTGGGTCCTGTCTTGTTCACTATTTACATTAACATCATGTCCTTCTTAACTTATTGTAACTCCCATATTTATGCAGATGACACAGCTCTGTATTACTTTGCTGATACTTTACACTCAGCCACTGAAAGCCTACAACAAGCCTTTGACAAATTGCAAAATACACTTTTTTATATATCTAAAGGTGAAGATGGTGACGTTATCTATAGATCTCTATCTATAACGATGATGGTGACGTTATCTATAGATCTCTATCTATAGTTGAAGATGGTGAGGTTATCTATAGATCTCTATCTATAGGTGATGATGGTGACGTTATCTATAGATCTCTATCTATAGGTGATGATGGTGACGTTATCTATAGATCTCTATCTATAGTTGAAGATGGTGAGGTTATCTATAGATCTCTATCTATAGGTGATGATGGTGACGTTATCTATAGATCTCTATCTATTTGGGTTGGGTGAACCTCTCTAACAATAAGATGTGACAGGTATTGGTATTTATTTATTTATAAAGCCCCTTAATGGGAACTTGCCCTCATACATCACGTCCTTATTAAACTGGTCCTTTAGTCTTTATTCAACTCGTTCCAGTGTTCGGCTGAAGCTTGAAGTCCTGCGTACAAACACTAAATTTCGAGGAAACTGCTTTTGATGTTTGTGCTGCAAAAACTTGGAACAGTTTACAAAACACAAATTAAATCAATTCGTACCTCGAGGTGATTTTAAATCCATGATTAGAAACTACCAGCTCCTACTCGCTTGATGTAACTGTTTTTGTGTATTTATTCTGTTTTGTTGTACTCTCGACATCATTGTAAATGAGGGCATGCCCTCAATGATTCCTCCAGATTTATGTAAAGTTGGAATGAATGAACGATACCTTTCTAGTATCGGTATACGGTGCAACATTACAATGTACTAGACGCATTTTAAATAAAAAGTCGGGATCCTCAAAGTTAGGTGAGCCTTGTTTTTAGGTGGCTAAAATGCTTTTCTTTTACGGCCCCGTCCACAGCAGTACATGGCTTTGCTCCTGCGCCGACCACCAACTACTGTAAATAATACACTAACTATGGAGAAGTACCTCATACAACCCCACTGAGAAACACCAGAATTCTCCCTTTAAGTGTAGAGTAAAATGGTGGACCGACCAACCTCCTGACCAGCATTGCCATTCCTCGAGCCCAGCCACTAGTTTGGCTAAGAATTATGATACCCCATGTGATGTATTGTCAATGGCTTTGCCAACATGTCTCCAACCCTGTCATTACAGTATGAGAATAGGGTGTCTTTATGTGTGTATGTGTGTGTGTGTGTGTGTGTGTGTGTGTGTGTGTGTGTGTGTGTGTGTGTGTTTTGGCATCTATCATTATAGTATTAGTCTAAACCTTTATTTTGGCATCAGCTGTATGAAGTGAGTAGCTGAGGCTCTTCTTTGGGAGACTTATTTGATAACCTGACAGCTGTCAGAGGTAAGTCTGTGATATGTTGCTCTGTTAATAATTCCAAAGGACTAAAGCTCTCTTACCGGTTATTTTAGCTATTTGACTTTTAATATTAATTTGGAAGCCTGTAATTTTACAAAGGTACATGTGTTTTGTCCTTCCACTTCAGTAAAGCATTTGTCTTTTCAGACCAGTGGTTCACTTCAGTGTGAAACAACAACCTGTGTTACAACAAGCTGTTTGTTTAGTAGCTGAACAGGAACCCAAATTAATTAATTTGGACCAGTTGCTTTGATGCCAAGACAATTTCTGTTGAATTATAATGAGTAGGGATGTTAAAATAAATATTAATAATTAATTAAAAAGCTGAGCAAAACTCAGAGGAGCGGCTCGTCACTTTAAGGACAAAAGCTGGTCCACCTTAACAGTCCACCTTAAGAGAGCCGGAGTTACAGATACAGGAAGTTGGCTCCCATCATGAGGAGTTGTAGCCTCGTAGCATTTATTCACCGACAAATAAACTGTACACACACTGCTACAGCTACATTCACAGCTATAACGCCACCGAGAAACCCACACTCACCGCCGCCACACGCACACGGTCTGTCGGATACTCGCCAAAGTTACGCCGCGCTGACACACAACTGACAACCTGCTAAACTAAACTAAATGATGCGGTGGTGACGGACTTTTACTGGGAAAGTTGCTGCATGTGACGTTGAACTTGAGACAGTGAACGCAGCACCGTGGCTGCTACAGTAACTCTCCTGACGGTAAACTGGAGACAGTGAACGCAGCACCGTGGCTGCTACAGTAACTCTCCTGACGGTGAACTGGAGACAGTGAACGCAGCACCGTGGCTGCTACAGTAACTCTCCTGATGGTGAACTGGAGACAGTGAACGCAGCACCGTGGCTGCTACAGTAACTCTCCTGACGGTGAACTGGAGACAGTGAACGCAGCACCGTGGCTGCTACAGTAACTCTCCTGACGGTGAACTGGAGACAGTGAACGCAGCATCGTGGCTGCTACAGTAACTCTCCTGACGGTGAACTGGAGACAGTGAACGCAGCATCGTGGCTGCTACAGTAACTCTCCTGACGGTGAACTGGAGACAGTGAACGCAGCACCGTGGCTGCTACAGTAACTCTCCTGACAGGTGAACTGGAGACAGTGAACGCAGCACCGTGGCTGCTACAGTAACTCTCCTGATGGTGAACTGGAGACAGTGAACGCAGCACCGTGGCTGCTACAGTAACTCTCCTGACGGTGAACTGGAGACAGTGAACGCAGCATCGTGGCTGCTACAGTAACTCTCCTGATGGTGAACTGGAGACAGTGAACGCAGCACCGTGGCTGCTACAGTAACTCTCCTGACGGTGAACTGGAGACAGTGAACGCAGCATCGTGGCTGCTACAGTAACTCTCCTGACGGTGAACTGGAGACAGTGAACGCAGCACCGTGGCTGCTACAGTAACTCTCCTGACGGTGAACTGGAGACAGTGAACGCAGCACCGTGGCTGCTACAGTAACTCTCCTGACGGTGAACTGGAGACAGTGAACGCAGCACCGTGGCTGCTACAGTAACTCTCCTGATGGTGAACTGGAGACAGTGAACGCAGCACCGTGGCTGCTACAGTAACTCTCCTGATGGTGAACTGGAGACAGTGAACGCAGCACCGTGGCTGCTACAGTAACTCTCCTGATGGTGAACTGGGGACTCAGTTGTCTGTTGTGCTCAAACACTGCAGCTGGAGCACCGCTGCATGCGAGGTACTAATCTTGTCGGTTAACGGTTAATAATCAGTTAATGAGGGTCGGTTATCGGTAACATTTTCTTTGAAATGCTCGCCTGTGCTTCAACTCATGAACTTTGTCTTTACCCGACGCCATTTTCTCGAGAGTGCTCGATTGATACTCCAGTGTGATTTCTCTTCAACAGAAGACAACTAACTAGTCTTTGTTGTTATTTGATAAGCGCTATTAAATAAAACAATTTGTATGGGGGTAAATAAAAATTGACTTGGGGCAAGTACATTTCTGACCCCCCCAAAAATTAATGTTGAACCCTGCTTCCCCTGATTCTCTGGAGGGGAAATTTTGGGTTAAATTGGGTCAAATATCTTGTGTTAGGCTAAAACTAGCAGTATACTCAGTCAGAAGTGCTTGTCGTATGGTCGAAGAGCTAAGGGAAACATCTCCTTCCACACCTTTCTGATGTCGGATTAGGGGGTTTGTGTCCGACCATTCCTGTAACTTCCTCACACCAACAATCCAACATTCACAACAACTTCCGTGATTGGTCAACTGTGCAGAGGAGAGAGAGGAGCCAGGGTTTGAACTTCTCTAGCACTCCTTTTTCATTCTTCCCAAAACTGTTGTGCTGATTTTGGCGGTCCCTTTGGACAAAAGCGGTAGGCTAGAGTTTCTGAGCACCAGAGTCCCTTTAAAAAACCTCTCATTTTACTGCAGCAGGGTCTGACAGTCTGCGCCATCCTGGTTCTGGTTCCTCCAGGGTGCCTCCCTTCCCTCCAGCGGGCCCAGCAATACAGCCTGGGCCTCCATCAGCGTGGTGTCGGCTCCCAGCGAGGACCGACGGAGCAGCGAGGCGAAGCTCTGATACCCACCGGGGCCGTGTGCTGTGTCTTTTTTAAAGAGCGTCTAGACTGTGTGAAAATGAAACTGACTGTTGGGTGGCAGCTTCAGAAGGAGTAGTAGATCCTGCACAGGGCTGAATTCCAGCAACAATAAATCACACACACACACACACACACACACACACACACACAGACACACACACACACACACACACACACACACACACACACACACACACACACACACACACAGACCTTCTCATTACAACCCTGAGTCATACAGAAACTGTGCAGGTGAGCTCACCGGTGTTAATGCGTCCGTAGTGTGTTTGTGGGACTATTTTGGCTCTATGATAAACATATTTATACCTGTAATATGAAAGTTATATATGATGCTAATTGCCAATCAGTCAAGAGAAGAGTGGAGTTGCTTAAAGAGGTTTAAATTTGGACATGTGTAAAGTCAACAGGGGTGAACATATTGTCAGACCAGCGATACTTGACTACTTTCCCCTCTTCATTTATTCCAGAATAGCATGTGTTCCTATCTAGTCAGTCTTTGGGTGGCTAACGGGAGACACGCTGTGACACGTCAGTGTTTTGAAGTTGGCTGTGGAAGGGAACCTCTCCTTAACCGATGTCTGACAGTGATTGAGATAGATCGGAGGGAGGGAAGGAAGGAGAGAGACATGAGGCAGGCCGAGAGAGCCACGGGCTATAGGAGGTGGGGAGGGTGTGTCTGGGAAATGGAGTTGTTTTAACATCAAAGATAACCCTACGCAGGACGCTGCAAAGACCTCGCATTAGGCCGGGAGACACTGCACTTTATCATCGGCTCTTCCTGTTTGGCAGAAGCCTTATCCTGGAAGCTCGTGTTAAAACACTGACATACACTGTTACAAATTAGAAGTCAACATAACCTCCCGGCCTCCCACATGACACCAACCCACACACTGACGTGCATCCCGGTGATAAACACATACAAACTGGACCAAAACCATTGATGCTACTATTGTAAACTCTGGTCCAGTGACTTACTAGTTCATCTGACTGCATGAACACAAAGACTTAATAACTTACTTTGACAAAAGAAGATCATCTGTAATTCAACAAGTCAATTGTACAGTATTTACCAGTTTTATTGTACATACTGCAGGACAGCAGATGGTGTTGGCCATTTTGTGTGAATGGGTGAACAGGGTCAATAACTAGACTAGACCTAAATAGCAACTTCTGCTATTTAGCTTAGCTTAGCTTAAACTTCTTTAGAAAGCGTCCATGCTCAATTAACCATTTGATTAACCTCATCACTACAGCTGGTTCGATATGCTTCTCTCCTGATTCGATACTATCACGGAAATGTTTGTGATTCTACAAGTATTGTGATTCAATATTACGATTTATTGCAATATTTGTTCACTTTTTTAACACTACACCATGGGGAAAAGTTGAACCATCTCAATATCTGAATTGATCCAGTAAGATTGTTTGATTTTCAGCATGTATGTAGTCAGAGATGTCCTGAAGTCAAATATATCAGGATCATTGTCAGGAAGTATTTATTAAATTTTTTATCCAGCAACCCAAAAGTCAAAGAATAAAGACATTTCCCTCACAGATTAGTGGTATTTTCTTTTTAATTTATAAGGGACATGTAATGTTTTATACTTCTGGTGAATATAATCCAATCAATCTTATTTCCATAGATGTATTTTGTACATACAGTTCCCTTTGTTAACACCTTATTTTGAAAAGCGGACGTAGTCCCACGTGTCTACTTCCTCTAACTTCTCCAAGTCCGTCTCTAGCTCTCCCGTCAGCTCCTCCTCTTTATCCATCCATGGTCAGCTCCATCGGGGCCGTTTCAATGCATTTAACAGAAATGTCAGTATATGGTGCTCTACAGTTGTAGCGTCATCGTCCCCTTTGACCACGGAGACGAGAGCGACGGCCGGCTGGACCGCCACGTTACCGCGATACGATAACGTTTCCTGTCCGTGACAGAGTTAGCATGCAGCTTTAGCTTTCTTGCTTTGGCGTTGTATTTCCTGAAACGGATATGACGTCACGTTACTCAGACTACAACAATAAAAGCAGTAACTTCCTTCTGTCCTCCACATAGACTCAGATGAAGCAAATATATATCAATGTTTTTAATGCCAGAATCGATATATATTTGCTTCATCTGAGTCTATGTGGAGGACAGATGAAGCAAATATATATCGATTCTGGCATTAAAAACATCGATATAGTTGCTCCACATAGACTCAGATGAAGCAAATATATGTCGATTCTGGCATTAAAAACATCGATTACAATCGGAAAAAAAATCCAGATTCAAAGATGAATTTTTTCCCACCCCTACTTAAAACCCACCTGCCCACTAGTGGGTTTAGGGGTTAGGGGTTAAGGGTTAGGGCTAAGGGTTTAGGGTTAGGTGTTAGGGGTTTAGGGTTAAATGATGATCAACAATGTTTTTAATGATGGTAAAATGTTTAATAGTCAAAATGCAGTATGTGCCAATTGCATTTACTCACTTCTGTGACACTGAAAACATGCTGATCATACTGATACTTGACTGATAGCTGTGGCTGGAAACAAGGTTGATGAGAGCAGAGCTGGCGTTCGGAAAAGCCAAAAGAATGATCCACAGTAAACTGAAAGGCTCCATAGAGCTGAAGGGGACTCTTTTGGTGGTATAACTCATGTTATATAGTCACCTACATTTTTTTTATATTTTAAAAGGCCTCTGTTAACTCTTAAAAAGGAACTTTAAAAAGATTATTCCTCTGATTTAGTACTGTACTTCTATGACATTGTCTGACTCACGATGGACAGGATCAAAATAGATGCAGCAGAACCAGAGATATCGTCTTTTTTTATTCCATGCATTCTTCTTCCTTGTCAAAAACTTGCACCTAAACTACCCACAATGCAACTTGACCACCAACATTTCAGTAGGAGATTGTGGTGTGTACTAGTCGCGGCTAATGTAGCCTTATGTATTAAATCTATGGTGGTCTCTTTTTCAGAACAGAAGGTCACACTGCCAACCCGAGTCAGTGGAGGAAAAGAGAAAGAAAACATATCAACACCTTCAGAAGGAGAAAAGACCTCTGAGAAAGGTGAGTGTGTGTGTGTGTGTGTGTGTGTGTGTGTGTGTGTGTGTGTGTGTGTGTGTGTGTGTGTGTGTGTGTGTGTGTTTATGTGTTATGCCTCTACATTTTTAACATTTGTCTCATTCTATTTTTTGGGTGTGCCAAGACAATATTAGTCTATGCAACAGGTCTAGACCTCCCACATCCATATATCTTAGCCTGACTGGTGAATGGTCCCAGCTAATACAGGAAAAAAAGATGTCATTGGCTCTGAATCACTATCAGTTCAGCAGAACATACACAGTGAGGCAGGTTTACATGCAAAAGGTTGACAAGTACAAGCCTGTATAGTAGTGCATTAAGTCACAGTTATGTATGGTATAAGACAAGCCTCAGTAATATTTGAACTAAATTACTTGTCATTGGTTAACTGAAAGATTGAAGACCTTAAACAATACGTTAGCCAGAGGCTAGAGAAGCTCTATTGTACAACAAGCGCACACTTCCAGTTTTGCCACCACTGTAAATCACACCTGACCAAACATAGTGTACAAAATCATTTCTCTTTGTCAGAGCAACACTGTTGCTCTCTTCCCACTCTATGGCCAAATGAATGGTAAAATTAACCTCTGTCACATATAGAAAGTATATCGGGGTTACACCTGGATTGGGGTTACATCTGGATCAGGATTACATCTGGATTGGGGTTACATCTGGATAGGGGTTACGTCTAGTTCGGGGTTACACCTGGATCGGGGTTACACCTGGATCGGGGTTACATCTGGATCGGGGTTACACCTGGATCGGGGTTACACCCGGATCGGGGTTACACCCGGATCGGGGTTACATCTGGATCGGGGTTACATCTGGATCGGGGTTACATCTGGATCGGGGTTACATCTGGATCGGGGTTACACCCGGATCGGGGTTACACCTGGATCGGGGTTACACCTGGATCGGGGTTACACCCGGATCGGGGTTACATCTGGATCGGGGTTACATCTGGATCGGGGTTACATCTGGATCGGGGTTACACCTGGATCGGGGTTACATCTGGATCGGGGTTACACCTGGATCGGGGTTACACCTGGATCGGGGTTACACCCGGATCGGGGTTACACCCGGATCGGGGTTACACCTGGATCGGGGTTACACCTGGATCGGGGTTACATCTGGATCGGGGTTACACCTGGATCGGGGTTACACCTGGATCGGGGTTACACCTGGATCGGGGTTACACCCGGATCGGGGTTACATCTGGATCGGGGTTACATCCGGATCGGGGTTACATCTGGATCGGGGTTACATCTGGATCGGGGTTACATCTACTGCCACAGCTCTGCCTGACACCCACTACTACTATCATTGTTATCAGCCTTATTTCTATTATTATTACTGCTACTATTATTAGTGTTAGTCATATTTCTATTAATATTACTGCTACTATTATTAGTAGTAGTAGTCATATTTCTATTAATATCACTGCTACTATTATTAGTAGTAGTCATATTTCTATTAATAGTACTCTATAATCTAGAGACCCAACAGGAGATCCTTGGGTCTCTAGATTATAGAGTACTATCTAGACCTGCTCTATATGAGAAGCATCTTGAGATAACTTGTGTTATGATTTGAAGCTACATAAAAATATATTGAATTGAATTGAATATCCAATAGTACTGTGTTTTTAACCATGTTTACATCAGGTATGTCTGTTTTTTGTATTAGTACAGAACATTTTGTTTGGCCATAGTGGTTCATGTTATTTAGACTTTGTTCATAATGTAGTTCATAAATATTTGATGCTGTTTTGCACATATTACATTGAGAGTTTTGTTCATTTTAAAGGCCCATCTAGGGACTGGTTCATTCTAAATACTTCACCATATACAAATAAACATTAAATAGTCATAATTAAAAAGTATGAAAAGAGAAGTTGTATGTTTTTAGCAAACTGATAATTTAGAAACAGAAAACACAAGACAAATCTAATGTAATCCATAGTTTTCACGTGAGGTCACGGCTCTATGGGAACGCCAACCTGGAGGGCAAAACACAGCTCAGCTTCTACAACACTGTTAGCCAAAATGTTAGATAGTTGTTGTTCAATTTGTTTCTACAAATTTGTTTCTGTTCTACAGAACAGAACAAAAACCCAGAGGGGAGGATTGTGGATTTGTGCAGTTAGACATGACGCCGTCCCTGGAAAGAGGCACACCAGCTGACTACACTGACACTGACTGAAGTGAACACTCATGCAACCAATGACTACGGTCAAGCTAGCCGTCTCTTCCATCTCCATGGTCAAACCAGCTCATTTCATTTAAATAATGTTCCAGACATTGCTCCACGAGCGACGTTACTACATCTGCTCTGCTCGCCAAGATTTTTCTCTGCTCTGCCTGTCTCCAACTATAGCGGCGGCTAAAGTGATGAGTGTGAGTGACGGCTAGCTTTACCGCAGTAACCAACGTTAGGTAGCTAATGAATCATTTCTTGTCCTTCACCCGCCAGACAAAAGCATTAGTAGTAACCCATCCAAATGGAAAGTACAGATAACTGTAACGTTACGCTTTCATCCTGGCAGCAGTATGAGGGATGGAGTCTCCATTAGATATATAACGTTAGGTAGCTAAACATCACCAAAGTATAGATAACTGTAACGTTACGCTTTCATCCTGGCAGCAGTAAGAGGGATGGAGTCTCCAGTAGATATATAACGTTAGGTAGCTAAACATCACCAAAGTGCAGCTCCGGGGACGTAGATGAGACAACTTTGTTTAGATTATGAAACGACCAATGGATCACAGATGTTTGTTTCTGGCTGCCAGCGTTAGCCAGCTAGCTATGCTAGCTAATGCTAAAGCCTTCATTTTCCCAGGATCGTGTCCTGTGGCAGGAATGAACAGGACAGGAATGCATAGTGAAGCTTATGGGAAACCCATAAACACACATTATATAACATAAAAAGAACACGTTTTCTTGCGGTGGCCTTTCTAAAATGAGCAGTGGTGAAAGTTATAATATTCTGTTATGATCAAGGAGTTGATAAGCAGACAGCGTTAGCTAGCATAGCTAGCTAATTGAAAAGTTGTCTCATCTACGTCCCCAGAGCTAAACTTTGGCAATATGTAGCTACATAGCATTTTATCCTGTGGAGACGCCAACATTTCAACTAGCTAGCATGCTAGCTAGCTGAAAAAATGTCTACTTTCGACTGTCATGAATGATTTACCACAGCGGGTGTTGTTCTAAGACTTGCAGTTTGTGTATATATACCTTTGTTTTTCCTCGTGTGAGAGGTGATCTTAAGACTTGTGGGTTTTAAAAACTAGAGATTTGACAGGCTTGTGTAGTAGCTCCATGGAGTTCCCAGTGTTAGCCGCCATGTTGGAACGGTGTTTTGCCCCCCAGGCTCTGTACCAGTCAAGTGACTGAAAACTATGAATAAGCTGGTGTTATTTTAACGAACGGTGTACAGTAAGCTCTCTACTCAAGCTAGTCCCCGGGGAAACGTGGCTCCAGAACCACATTTAGGTAAAATAGCTATTGACTCTTGCTCTACTAAGCAAATGAATAACTAGCGGTGAGATGAGGTTGTGTTGGAGAGCTACGGTGGGCGACGTGAGAACGTGAATGTCTCTCTCTAGAGCCATCCGTAGCAGAGCCAGTGTGTAGTGTGTGTGTGTGTGTACGTGGGAAGTGAGTGGTGAAGCAAGAGAGAGAGAGAGCGGCGGCTACGGGAGTGAGTAACGTTATCGACTCCGGCCCAAACAGGAAATGTTAACAGAGTTTGGTTTGTCCGTCCTGGGCTGCTGTAGAAACATGGAGGACTCTGTGAAGAGAACCAGCTCTCTATGGAGATATAACGTCTCATTATAAGGTAACAACAACACAAAGACTCTTATTATCAGGTGATTATAGACTACAGAAAACATACTTATTAATATGATATTCCATTTCTGCCAATAGACCCCCCTGATTATTACTCACTGGTCCTTTAACGCATCAACATTTCAATAGTATACTGCAATAAATTTGACTCCAGGAGATAGCAGGAACTGTTTTAATGCTAAGTCAGTGTTGAAGTTAGATTTGTTGTGTTATTAAGATGGTAAAGCAAATCAGGTTTTCTTTTCAATACACGCTGCAGTAAAACTGGTCACATACGGTTTAAATATCATGGAGTCCTTGTGTTATTAAACTAAATGAGACACAGCTTCAGTGTCTGTGATGGTATGCATGAGAACACGGACAGTGCATCGTATCAGCGGGTCTTTGTGTTCACAGCTTGCCTAAGCAGGCAGATTCTGCCTCCTGAGTAAACATGGTGAGCCACTGATAACATTAATTTGTGTATAACAAGGACACATTCACACAGCAAAACACACACACACACACACACACACACACACACACACACACACACACACACACGCACACACACGCACACACACACACACAAAGGCAGTTCAGTAGGGGTGTGCCTGTAATGGAATGATAACTTGTTGTGTTTCTGGTGCTCAGGCTCTGTATGTCTGCAATACGTGTGTGATTATAATGAGATATGACATGTTCTACTTTATAGGGCTTATAACACCTAGATGGATTGCCTACTCCGGGTAGGGAATGAGTCCTTACCCCAAGTGAAGGAGTTCAAGTACCTCGGGGTCTTGTTGGCGAGTGAGGGGACAATGGAACGTGAGATTGGCCGGAGAATCGGAGCAGCGGGGGGGCGGTACTGCATTCGCTTTACCGCACCGTTGTGACGAATAGAGAGCTGAGCCGGAAGGCAAAGCTCTCGATCTACCGGTCAGTCTTCGTTCCTACTCTCACCTGGTCATGAGAGTTGGGTCATGACCGAAAGAATTAGATCGCGGGTACAAGCGGCCGAAATGTGTTTCCTCAGGAGGGTGGCTGGCGTCTCCCTTAGAGATAGGGTGAGAAGCTCAGTCATCCGTGAGGGACTCGGAGTAGAGCCGCTGCTCCTTTGCGTTGAAAGGAGCCAGTTGAGGTGGTTCGGGCATCTAGTAAGGATGCCCCCCCCCCCCCTGGGCGCCTCCCTAGGGAGGTGTTCCAGGAACCACCAGCTGGGAGGAGGCCACGGGGAAGACCCAGGACTAGGTGGAGAGATTATATCTCCACACTGGGAACGCCTCGGGATCCCCCAGTCAGAGCTGGTTAATGTGGCCCGGGAAAGGGAAGTTTGGGGCTCCCTGCTGGAGCTGTTGCCCCCCCGACCCGACCCCGGAGAAGAGGTTGAAGATGAGTGAGTGAATGAAGTGTGCCAGGCACAAGTTTTGCACATGCAACTGCCTGTTTAACATTGTTTATTTTCATGTAGATGTGCACAGCACAAGTAACAGTGGGAAAGAGAACGATTAGTGTCGACCTGATGCCTCACATGTTCCTACAGTAGATCTGTACTGTTTAAATACAGACGGTGACATCCTGTGTGTGACATCTGCATCTTTTGTGGAACTCTATTAGGTTATTTACCAATTGAAAGTTGTACTATTCCACCATGTCTTCAGGTATTCATCATGTCTTCAGGTATTCACCGTGTCTTCAGGTATTCACCATGTCTTCAGGTATTCACCATGTCTTCAGGTATTCACCATGTCTTCAGGTATTCACCGTGTCTTCAGGTATTCACCGTGTCTTCAGGTATTCACCGTGTCTTCAGGTATTCACCGTGTCTTCAGGTATTCACCGTGTCTTCAGGTATTCACCGTGTCTTCAGGTATTCACCGTGTCTTCAGGTATTCACCGTGTCTTCAGGTATTCACCGTGTCTTCAGGTATTCACCGTGTCTTCAGGTATTCACCGTGTCTTCAGGTATTCACCGTGTCTTCAGGTATTCACCGTGTCTTCAGGTATTCACCGTGTCTTCAGGTATTCACCGTGTCTTCAGGTATTCACCGTGTCTTCAGGTATTCACCGTGTCTTCAGTGTCATCACAGCAGCTGGTACTTCAGCAGCACTTAGAATTTCACAATAGTCTTCTAATCCTGTCATCGTGATGTTGTTTTCTCCTCTGACAGGCACACTGCTCAGAACAAAAGGCTGTCACTCTCCTGTTAGTGGTGTGTGTGTGTGTGTGTGTGTGTGTGTGTGTGTGTGTGTGTGTGTGTGTGTGTGTGTGTGTGTGTGTGTGTGTGTGTGTGTGTGTGTGTGCGCGCCCTTTCCTCCATGCGTATGCATGCACGTGTATGTGCTCGTGTTTCAAGCATACTTGTCATTCCTCACAGACTTAGTGTTTGTGTTCAGTGGTTGAGGTTGTTTTAACCAGGCTGGAGGTCACTAGAGGTCGTCACGGGTCACCAGAAGGATTCTTGTAATCGGGGGGGCGACTCAGAGGTTAGGACGGACCTGCACAGCGCTGTCTGCCAGGTGTGGAAAACGTCATCGTCTTAATAAGAATAAAATCAAACAATGACACCAAGACAAGTTGAGAGAGAGGTGGGAACATTGGACAGGACATTTCAGAGAGAGAGAGAGAATCATCTTGTAGTTACTGTTCTCATTTTACAGCTAAACAGTAACTACAAGATGATTCTGAGAACATCTGAGGAGAGAAATAGTCATTACAGTAACAGAATATTGATTCATATCTGATCAGAGTTCAGCTGCTCAGAGACGACAGACTCCAGATCAGCACTGACTGCTTGTTCTCCTCCGGTCTGTGAAATCTTGCAGATGCCGTTAGGACACCGGAGGACACAGAGGAACATGATTTCTTTCAGATTACCTGTCTCATGCACTACTCGTGCTATTTTGCTTGTAAATGAAGAAATATTTGCCCGTCTTTATCGGCACTGATCAGCATTCATAAGGTGGGATTCATAAGCAGGATTTTAGAGCCAACATGGCCGCCACTCCAAGCGTCAAAGAAACAAATCATCCGGTGAGGACATGGGCTGCGGTCAAATAGTAAAAAAAAATGACTTCCTAATGTCTTTTCTTAACCTCTTGTCCTCGACCCCGATGGCAAGTGTCATGAGGTGAAGGAAAGATGTGAAAGAGAATTCATAAGAACAACTGTGGTGCTCAGAGAATCCAACTAAACTTACACCAGGCTACATACAGATGTTTGTTTTTTTTAAAGCAACTTTATTTATAAAACAGAAAATGAGTACAGTGATAAACTCAATGCTGTACAAGTCCAAAAGAATGAGCCTCATTCATCAACCGTTCTTAAGAAGACATTTCTTCTTAAAACCCCCTTACTCAGTTTTCACCAAGATTCTGACATTCACCAATGAATTCTTATTTGTTATTAGGGAAGAACAGAATTATAAAATAATTGGTTATTGTGTTTTCAATTCTACCGTTGTATCTTATTATAAAATTTAAATTGAAACTGTAAACTGTATTTTACAAAGCATTGTGGTCTTTTATAATATATAAACACTACACTAAGTAATAAAATCCGATGCATCTTTATTTGTTATTTTATTTCCACTACTGACGCTACTAAATATAACAG
This sequence comes from Sebastolobus alascanus, assembly GCA_916701645.2. Lineage (NCBI taxonomy): Eukaryota > Metazoa > Chordata > Actinopteri > Perciformes > Sebastidae > Sebastolobus > Sebastolobus alascanus. Next base: position 96,492 of record CAKAOJ020000235.1, read on the forward strand.
CTCGTTTGGCGTTCACCTCCAATTCAGAAGGTTTTTTACGTTTGGAGTCGGGTGCTCCAGCTTCTGTAGACTTCTGTTTGGGCTTTTCAATTTCTGTGTGTGCACATGTTCCTGCAGTCTTATGCCCTTTATGGAGATCAAATTTAACAGCGACACTGAACCCCAAACTGCTCCTGAAGGCTGAACCATCGGTGTGTGAATGAGTATCTCGATCAGATCCTGATGAGCAGGTTGGCTCCTTGAAGAGCAGCCTCTGATATCAGTATATGAATCAGTGTGTGAATGGGTGAATGCTAACATGTAGTGTAAAGAGCTCTGAGTGGTCGGAACACTAGAAAAGCGCTGTATAAATGCAGGTCCATTTAGCGTTCAAAGTAAAAGATGTGAGTAGCGTTAGGCTGCTCCTTCCACCTCTGCATCAGCTCTAAATCAGTTGTGGACACCCACCTAAACTTGATTTCTCACCTGAAGAGCCAATCTCCAGAACTATAACTCGCTGGGCAATATCTTTTTTTGCCATTATGGGTCTTATAGCTCGGGATATTTGTTGACCTCAACAACTAGTCTCTCCTCACCCATTCATCGACACACACGAGAGACAGCGACAGCAAGAGGAAACTAAAGGGCCGGATGTTTTGATGCGCGCCGATCGGCGGCGGTGTGTTTTGTCCTTTAACATTTAAAGAATTCGACCAGCTCTTATCACGGCTGATACTCTCGGGTCATTTCGCTCAGTTAGTAACCTTCCTAAGCAAAATTCAACCGCAGCCTCGGATCATATCAGACTTCGGTAAGTGGGTCTTCGGAGGGGTCAAAGTTCAGGGCTTGGTGCCCTTAGGTAGCCTTTAGGGTCACAGTGCTTGAATACCACGGTCACTTGACATTATACCATGACCATGTGACATATCTCTTCCTATACTCTATTGTCTAAGCATCTCTATGTCTTTGACTCTGTTAGATTATTGTCCGACATGTTGAATGTGTTAAGAAAACGGTAGACAAAACATGAAGTGAGCTGTAGGAGGGGAGCACTCAAACAAGAGTAGGAATGCTTTGCGCTCCTTCGTGGCATTTGCCTCTCTCAGAATCCCCCCCCCCCCCCCTCCCCCCCCCCTCTCCTGCCTCAGCAGGTTTACATGCACCCTTTACCCCCTTTAAACCCTTTACACCCTTTACACCCTTTACACCCTTTACACTCTTTGCAATAAGTACACTGCCTATAATAGGCCTATATTTTTAATTTGACTTTTAATTCTAAAAAAAGAAAACTGAATAATTCCCCCCTATGGTGTGAACTTGTGTGAATCTCGGGTATAAACTAATATTCATCAGTTTTCCTGCTTGAGTATTTCTTTCTCTTAGTTCTCTCCATCTCTCTCTCCTTCTTTCACTCACTGAAGGTCCTTTCAGACACAGTGTGACGACGGCATCACTGACCTCTGAAAGTCTTTATTTCCAACGACTTGCACCGCGCCACTATGGATTTACTGTGATGTGTGGTGAGCGCAGCTCAAACCACGCCGCGGTGTTGCGAGCTGCTCTCCTCCGCCAGGAAAAGACATTTGGTGTAGCTCTATTGCCGTCCGGGTGGAAACAGTCGGGCTTAATACATGCTGTACAGCGCTAGAAACAGGTTGAGATAATGAAAAGGGAAAAAAAGCATGAAAATTTGCCATAAATCAGAAGAAATGCGGGCGAACTGTGACCCCGGGAGAAAACCAGGAGACGGCAATGAAAAACGTCTCCCGGGGAAATCGGAAGGGTATAGGTAGTATAGGTCAGACATTTTCAGCAGCCTACTTAAAACCTCTTTTTAGCTTTTGGTGATGACAAATGCAAGTGAATGCAGTAAAAAAAATAGCAATGTTTATTGTAAAAAATACAAAACCTATATATATTTTTGGTCACATATCTGATGCAGACACATCACAAAGTGCAGATACAGAATAAAATCAGAGCTATCAATGCACAGAACCATAACAAGTAGTAAAAAACATAACCAACAAAACTTTCTACATTCTACCAGATCTGTACAATCTACCCGATCTGTACATTCTACCCGATCTGTACAATCTACCCGATCTGTACAATCTACCAGATCTGTACAATCTACCCGATCTGTACATTCTAACCGATCTGTTCAATCTACCCGATCTGTACAATCTACCCGATCTGTACAATCTACCCGATCTGTACATTCTACCCGATCTCTACATTCTACCCGATCTGTACAATCTACCCGATCTGTACATTCTACCCGATCTGTACAATCTACCCGATCTGTACATTCTACCCGATCTGTACAATCTACCCGATCTGTACAATCTACCCGATCTGTACAATCTACCCGATCTGTACAATCTACAGTAAAAAAAAAACAGTAAAGCATTTTTAATGTTAAAATCACTATTTGTTTTGCTATGTGGTTGTGTTTAAAAGAGAGGTATTTTGTAGTTAGTTACAATTTCAACACATTGAAATTGGAGCAAACAGACATCACTAGCTGCTATCAGTCATTGACATCACACACAACATTCAGCATGTTTGGGGGGAGTTGGTGAGTTGTGACAGTCCGTAGGAAGATAGAACCTTACTGTGAATTAACAAGATCAAAGTTGCCAAACAAGCCTTTTTATTGACAGATGACGGATGTAGAAGAAAGCTGCTGGTGAGCAGAGCAAACCACATCAAACACTGTAGCTCGTATATCCAGTTTCACACTTTCAAACCAGCAGCTTGTTAATCTGTTTGTAGGACGTGTGTTTATTTCACATCAAACGTCTCCTCACTGATCAATCCGAAAGATGCCACAGAAACCTTTTTTCTTCTACTCTCAACTTTTGTGAAGTTTGATGAAGTTTCAGGTAAGCTGATTAGGATCCAGTGTGTCAATCAGTAAGAGGAGTTATACATTTATATTATATATATTTATTTATTAGGGCCGTCAGAGTTAACACGAGAATTTTGTTTTAACGCCACTAATTTCTTTAACACATTAACTCAACTTGTGATTTTTAGGTTGTAGCGGCTCAGTTTTAAAGCTAGAGTGAAGATACTGGTATCATAGTAAACTATAAAACCTGATGAATCCATCGTTACTAACCAGGTCAGACTAGCTGGTCATGAAGGAGGTTAAATAACGCTCCAAACTTACACTAAATTTTGTAGAGGAAAAACTGTCAGGTCCATTTCCAAAGGGGTCCCTTGACCTCTGACCTCCAGATCAGTGAATGTAAATGGGTTTTCTGGGTACCCACGAGTCTCCCCTTTACAGACATGCCCACTTTATGATAATCACATGCAGTTTGGGGCAAGTCATAGTGAAGTCAGCACACTGACACACTGACAGCTGTTGTTGCCTGTTGGGCTGCAGTTTGCCATGTTATGATCTGAGCATATTGTTTTATGCTAAATGCAGAACCTGTGAGGGTTTCTGGACAATATCTGTCATTTTTTTGTGTTGTTAACTGATTAACAATAATAAATATATACATACATTTACATAAAGCAGCATATTTGTCCACTCCCATGTTGATAAGAGGATTAAATACTTGACAAATCTCCCTTTAAGGTTCATTTTGAACAGATACAAATATGTGATTAATTTACAGCCCTATTATTTATTTATTATAGTATTTCTTTCTGTGTAATACCATTCCACAAGACACATACTATATCAAACATCAAACATATAACAAGACATCTTCCAGCAACACATACCAGAATACAAAACCAAAAGAAAAACATAAATTATAACATTTTATATACTATCTATGTACTATATATCTACATATTTTATTTCTTTTTTTTAGCACAGAGCATTTGGACTTTGAAGCTGTCATGTAGAGCTGAACGAGTACGGACAAAATGCTAATCACGATTATTTTGATCAATATTGAGATCACGATTATTTATCACGATTATTCATAGATTTTAGGGACAAAATATTTTTATTGCAAATTCACATTTAAATAAACTAGAGTGCTGCTTTCACTTCCATGTCGTGCTACATGTCATGTTCTGATTGCCAAACCTTTTATTTAGCTGACAAATTGTGATTAAGTTACTTTAAACCTGTCACCTTATTGCCAGTGTATTATTATTATTAGGAAACACACAATGTGAGTATATTATAATATCACCACACTCAGAACAACAACATTCCTTTACTCATTTGCTCAGTTGAAAAGCAACATATTAATTCTGTCATCACATTAATGTTGATGGAGCTGGATGGATGGTAAATAATGTACCACACATATTTTGTGTCCAGTAATCACAATATTTTTACTCTAATGAATGTTTGATATTGCTAAATCAGTCATATTTTAACCACACAAAAACAAAACAAACAGAAAACAGAGAGCCACAGCCTGGTTTCAGTCTCATCACACCGCTGGTAACGTGATCACACTGCTGTGTTAGCTCGTCTTTCTAATGGCTTTATGAGACAGAGGAGACAGAGAGAGTTAACCCATGCTGTTGTGTTTTCCATAGTGTGTTACAGCAGGGTTAGGGTGGGGACAACAACACACAGAAATAGACCTGCAGCTTCCTGTTCAGTAGGTTACACACCTGCTGCACAATGTGTTCCTCCCAACAGTCTCACTGGAGGAACAAACACACCTCCACTGCTGATCGAACAACATGCTTTATGTGGCTATGCATTCCTGTGAGGGAATTTATATTGATAGTAGTTTATGACTGAGGAGGGATGTGTGTGTGTGTGTGTGTGTGTGTGTGTGTGTGTGTGTGTGTGTGTGTGTGTGTGTGTGTGTGTGTGTGTGTGTGTGTGTGTGTGTGTGTGTGTGTGTGTGTGTGGGAAACGAGGAAACACAACTGACGTGCACAGGAAGATGAGCTAAGTTGTCCCGTCTCCACGTTCTCACTGACGGACAGAATATCTGCCTGACGGAGGCTCCGAAAGGACTTTTCCACTTTCTGTGGCTTCAATCATGCAGGGGGACAGATGAGGAGACAGATGAGGAGACAGATGAGGAGACAGATGAGGAGACGGATGAGGAGACGGATGAGGGGACAGATGAGGAGACAGATGAGGAGACAGATGAGGGGACAGATGAGGAGACAGATGAGAGGACGGATGAGGAGACGGATGAGGGGACAGATGAGGGAACAGATGAGGGGACAGATGAGGAGACAGATGAGGAGACAGATGAGGAGACAGATGAGGGGACAGATGAGGGGACAGATGAGGGGACAGATGAGGGGACAGATGAGGAGACAGATGAGGAGACAGATGAGGGGACAGATGAGGAGACAGATGAGAGGACGGATGAGGAGACGGATGAGGGGACAGATGAGGGAACAGATGAGGGGACAGATGAGGAGACAGATGAGGAGACAGATGAGGAGACAGATGAGGGGACAGATGAGGGGACAGATGAGGGGACAGATGAGGAGACAGATGAGGAGACAGATGAGGAGACAGATGAGGGGACAGATGAGGAGACAGATGAGGAGACAGATGAGGGGACAGCTGAGGAGACAGATGAGGAGACAGATGAGGAGACAGATGAGGGGACAGATGAGGAGACAGATGAGGAGACAGATGAGGAGACAGATGAGGGGACAGATGAGGAGACAGATGAGGAGACAGATGAGGGGACAGATGAGGAGACAGATGAGGAGACAGATGAGGGGACAGATGAGGGGACAGATGAGGAGACAGATGAGGAGACAGATGAGGGGACAGATGAGGAGACAGATGAGGAGACAGATGAGGAGACAGATGAGGGGCAGATGAGGGACAGATGAGGAGACAGATGAGGAGACAGATGAGGGGACAGATGAGGAGACAGATGAGGAGACAGATGAGGAGACAGATGAGGGGACAGATGAGGAGACAGATGAGGAGACAGATGAGGGGACAGATGAGGAGACAGATGAGGGGACAGATGAGGAGACAGATGAGGAGACAGATGAGGGACAGATGAGGGACAGATGAGGAGACAGATGAGGAGACAGATGAGGGGACAGATGAGGGGACAGATGAGGAGACAGATGAGGGGACGGATGAGGGGACAGATGAGGAGACAGATGAGGAGACAGATGAGGGGACAGATGAGGGGACAGATGAGGAGACAGATGAGGAGACAGATGAGGGGACAGATGAGGAGACAGATGAGGAGACAGATGAGGGGACAGATGAGGGGACAGATGAGGGGACAGATGAGGAGACAGATGAGGAGACAGATGAGGAGACAGATGAGGGGACAGATGAGGAGACAGATGAGGAGACAGATGAGGAGACAGATGAGGGGACAGATGAGGGGACAGATGAGGAGACAGATGAGGAGACAGATGAGGGGACAGATGAGGAGACGGATGAGGAGACAGATGAGGGGACAGATGAGGGGACAGATGAGGGGACAGATGAGGAGACAGATGAGGAGACAGATGAGGAGACAGATGAGGGGACAGATGAGGAGACAGATGAGGAGACAGATGAGGAGACAGATGAGGAGACAGATGAGGGGACAGATGAGGAGACAGATGAGGAGACAGATGAGGAGACAGATGAGGAGACAGATGAGGGGACAGATGAGGGGACAGAATGGGAAACATAGGGAGTGAAAGAGAGAGGTTTGTTGTACAGTATACGTGGGCTACTAACAGGAGAAGGATGGAAGAGTATGGGATTTGATTTCAGTAATTTCCAGGTCTGGATGAGTAACGATGAAAGAAAAGAGAGAATGGAAAAAACATTTCTGTTTCCAGACTGTTGCCCCTATTCTGTTTTCTAAAATAAATAGATCATACAGGCAGAGTGTTTTTCAATGTTTACTACTGTGAGAGAGAGAGAGAGAGAGAGAGAGAGAGAGAGAGAGGGGGGGGGTACGAGCGGCCCCTCCTAATGTGGACTGATCCTCGTTTTGGCTGAAATCTGATTGGCTCAGTCATTTACATCATGAATGTGATGAACTGTAACCAGTGTTCAAGCTGGCCGGTCTGGTTTTGATTCTGTGGTGACGTGCTGATACAAACTGAGGAGGTGTCATCCACGATGAAGAGTGTTGAAGGTCTTCATCATCATCATCATCATCATCATCACATTCTCTTAATAGCACAAAAAAAATACTATTATTAAAATTACTGCCCAAAATGTTTCAGCTCACACCCTATGGGTGTACGCATAAAAGACTTCTCAATGTTAAAGTCCAGGATGGATTTCTGTCTGACTGAACGGCCACAACGGGTAAAAGAATAAAAGCTGGATGCAAACTTTGTGTAAAATCGTGTCAGAGCACCCACCCACAGTCACAAAGTCAAATATGGTCTGAAAAATCTACCGAGAATACTGAAAATTTGAGTCTGGAATTTTGAAATGGAAACTCTGTAGGAACTAGGGATGTTAATTTTGAATTTTTTCTTTTAACCCATAACCGACCCTCATTAACCGATTATTAACCGTTAACCGACAAGATTAGTGCGTCTCATGCAGCGGTGCTCCAGCTGCAGTGTTTGAGCACAACAGACAACTGAGTCCCCAGTTCACAATCCAGGAGAGTTACTGTAGCAGCCACGGTGCTGCGTTCACTGTCTCCAGTTCACCGTCAGGAGAGTTACTGTAGCAGCCACGGTGCTGCGTTCACTGTCTCCAGTTCACCATCAGGAGAGTTACTGTAGCAGCCACGGTGTTGCATTCACTGTCTCCAGTTCACCGTCAGGAGAGTTACTGTAGCAGCCACGGTGTTGCGTTCACTGTCTCCAGTTCACCGTCAGGAGAGTTACTGTAGCAGCCACGGTGCTGCGTTCACTGTCTCCAGTTCACCTATCAGGAGAGTTACTGTAGCAGCCACGGTGCTGCGTTCACTGTCTCCAGTTCACCTTCAGGAGAGTTACTGTAGCAGCCACGGTGCTGCGTTCACTGTCTCCAGTTCACCTTCAGGAGAGTTACTGTAGCAGCCACGATGCTGCATTCACTGTCTCCAGTTCACCGTCAGGAGAGTTACTGTAGCAGCCACGATGCTGCGTTCACTGTCTCCAGTTCACCTTCAGGAGAGTTACTGTAGCAGCCACGATGCTGCGTTCACTGTCTCCAGTTCACCTTCAGGAGAGTTACTGTAGCAGCCACGATGCTGCGTTCACTGTCTCCAGTTCACCGTCAGGAGAGTTACTGTAGCAGCCACGATGCTGCGTTCACTGTCTCCAGTTCACCGTCAGGAGAGTTGCTGTAGCAGCCACGGTGCTGCGTTCACTGTCTCCAGTTCACCTTCAGGAGAGTTACTGTAGCAGCCACGATGCTGCGTTCACTGTCTCCAGTTCACCGTCAGGAGAGTTACTGTAGCAGCCACGGTGCTGCGTTCACTGTCTCCAGTTCACCGTCAGGAGAGTTACTGTAGCAGCCACGGTGCTGCGTTCACTGTCTGCAGTTCACCATCAGGAGAGTTACTGTAGCAGCCACGGTGCTGCGTTCACTGTCTCCAGTTCACCGTCAGGAGAGTTACTGTAGCAGCCACGGTGCTGCGTTCACTGTCTCCAGTTCACCGTCAGGAGAGTTACTGTAGCAGCCACGGTGCTGCGTTCACTGTCTCCAGTTCACCTTCAGGAGAGTTACTGTAGCAGCCACGGTGCTGCGTTCACTGTCTCCAGTTCACCGTCAGGAGAGTTACTGTAGCAGCCACGGTGCTGCGTTCACTGTCTCCAGTTCACCGTCAGGAGAGTTACTGTAGCAGCCACGGTGCTGCGTTCACTGTCTCCAGTTCACCGTCAGGAGAGTTACTGTAGCAGCCACGGTGCTGCGTTCACTGTCTCCAGTTCACCGTCAGGAGAGTTACTGTAGCAGCCACGGTGCTGCGTTCACTGTCTCCAGTTCACCGTCAGGAGAGTTACTGTAGCAGCCACGGTGCTGCGTTCACTGTCTCCAGTTCACCGTCAGGAGAGTTACTGTAGCAGCCACGGTGCTGCGTTCACTGTCTCCAGTTCACCGTCAGGAGAGTTACTGTAGCAGCCACGGTGCTGCGTTCACTGTCTCCAGTTCACAATCAGGAGAGTTACTGAAGTAGTCACACATACGGTCTTTCAGCTCGGCGTAACGTTAGCAAGTGTCCGACAGACCGTGTGTGTTGCGGTGGTGAGTGTGAGGTTGTCGGTGGCGTTATAGCTGTGAATGTAGCTGTAGCAGACAGTGTTTGTACAGTTTATTTGTTTGTGAATAAATGCTACAACTCCTCAAGACCGGAGCCAACTTCCTGTATCTGTAACTCCGGCTCAGACTCTCTTAAGGTGGACTGTTAAGGTGGACCAGCTTTTCTCCCTTAACTGACAAGCGGCTCCTCTGAGTTTTGCTCAGCTTTTTAATTAATTTTTAATATTTCTTTAAAATTTTGAGCCAATACAATCTGATATGATGCCCCCCCCCCCCCCACATCTTGCCCAAGTGTCCTTGAGTGGATTATTCAAACCGAGGAGGTGTCGTACACTATGAAGAGCCCAGAGTCCCTTGAGTGGGATTCATCATTCAGCAGGTTTGGATGGTTGAGAACGGTCGGTGCATCTGGAGTTGACTTCTCTCTTTTTTTATCTTAATAGAAAATTAAGAGAAAACATAAGAGAAATTTAAGAGAAAGTTTTCTGCATGATGCCCAAACAGGTTAGCAGGCAGGAAAACATTTTCCAAGTGAGAATCACAGTGCTAATTATGACTGGCACAGTGCCCGGTAACTAGCTCAACCAGTATTCTGCCAGTCATATTAACACACAAGCACACAGCCTTTCACACGCAAACGCACATTTGCACAATCTCTGCATTGCCTGCAGTGTTTCAGGTTGCATGTGTTTTCTATCTTGTATATTTTTGTCTTTGCGCGTATTTGTAATCGAACTTTTTCCTTTTTACGAGACGCACTTTTTTGGACACACTGACAAAGAGAGACTCAAACACACACACACACACACACAGCTCTTTGGCATCTTCTCACAGAAACAGGGTGTGTAAGGTTTCTTAATTAAATCTAACCATGACATGGCTCACTTACCAAAGTATGTTAAAGGATTTCTTTTTAATCTCTTTGGTATTACATTATAACAACACAGATATACTCAGGAGACATAATATCTTGTAATTGAGATCTCTGCTTTGGGAATGATCTGGTTAATATCTGCTGGCTTAAAATCTACAACTGTCTTATAAACCTTGTATGTGTATGTGTGTATCTGTTAAAGGGTAACTTCGGTATTTTTCAACCTGGACCTTTTCCCATGTTTTTGTGACTAACAGGGACAACAACCTTTTAAACTGGTCCAGTATTGAGGGAGAACGCTGCAGACGGTAAACATGCTGCTCTGTAATCAGTCGAGAAGACTCCTCACCGTCACTGTACGTCCACTAACAGTTCTTCTTCTTGTTTCCACTGACAGGCTCAGATTGTTATTAGAGGTGTCTGACAACATTATGGAGAGGACCCTACAGAGATATAAAAGGCTTTTCTTCACCGTTCACCTTCTGTTTGTTATTGGGTCATGTGACTTGTTGCCAGAAGACAGCGGTGGAAACGTGAGTGAGAGTTGTAGAGAGGAGTGATGGTGTTGTCAGAGTTTGTTGTGTTGCAGTACAGAAAATGTAGCTTAGTGTTTTCTAAAAGATGATTTCAGTAGAACAAGCGTGCAGGAGACCAGAGACGTTGTGTGTTCAGCTCGCAGTAGTTTTGTAGCTTGGAACTGAATCTCCTGCTTCCCTGTTTATACTTTCAGAGATCTGCTTTATTTCACTATTTTACACAACAGACTGACTGAAATACACACTGAAGGCACATCGTAGCGGGACTCACATGCTTTAATTCTGTATTGTCTACGACTATCGAGTGTGTTCACATACGCAGTGATAAGAACCGTAGCATTAGTTATTGCTTCAGCACGGTGTGAGTCTGCAGTGGGAGGCTGCCTGAACGCTGTGGAGAGAAGGACTCAACCTCCAGTCGGATTGTGTTCAAACCCCCCAGGAAGAGCGCCGGTCGTTGATCCCAACTTTCGTAGTGGCCAAACGGCGGTACTGCAACCTCCGTGTCCGTCACTTGATGCCATCGGGCCCAAAAACAGTTCAATACAGTTAAAGGTTCTGTTCCACGCTGTCGCTGAGACACAGGATGAAAAACACCGAAGTAACCCTTTAAGGTTAAAGAGTTGTTTGTCCCGTGTGTGAGGACGCTGATAGAAGCTGATCATTGTGTGCAGGACTGACACAATTAGAGCCATAGTTCCCCCCCCCCCACGTTAGACAGCAGAACATATGTGACCCCCGCAGCCTGCCAGAAGTGTAACAACTCTATAATAATGCAATGTGTGTGTGAAAGACATGATCTATGAGGTAGAAAGAGACAGAAACATGATTCGTGTGTGTGTGTGTGTGTGTGTGTGTGTGTGTGTGTGTGTGTGTGTGTGTGTGTGCACGCTGCAGCAGCTGTGTGTTGTTGGCTGCAGCTTGTCATGTGATCCTCAGCAGTGTGTTCAGCAGTGTGGGAGCTGCTCTCCCGTCCTGTACTCACCTCTCATCTCGGCTCCCCGGGGAAATGTTTGTGTACACATGTTCTACGTACATGCGCACACTTAACCCTGATCCACAGCATCCGTCCACGTTAACGTCAGAGACATTCAATATGTGATCACGTGCACGTGTGACCTGCTCGTTCGTGTGTGTGCTGATGTGCCTTTGAATTGTGCACGCTTCATGTGATGAAACACGATGCAAAATAAACCCCGGGTACGGCCACATGCATGAAAAAATCTTAATCAGGCAAACTCAAGCACGTGCATGAATGTACTAGATACACACACACACACACACACACACACACACACACACACACACACACACACACCACCTCTGCCATTGTTTAGGGAATTGCTAAGATGCAGGTGTTGTGGTGTTATGTAACAAGGTAGTGAGGATCCAGGACGGATGAGTGATCAAACACACACACACACACACACACACACACACACACACACACACACACAGAGCTCATCCTATTTAAAGAAACAAAGGGCCAGTGGAAGGCTTACTGCAGTGTTTGTTGCTCTGACCAGCCAAGAGACGCCTTCATTCCCCGACTACCACAAACAAATCCAGCATTGTTTCAGTCACTGTTTAATGTTCAGTCGTTTTAACATAAAATAAGTCATAAAAAAACATTAATGAGCAGCTGACAATGTTGTCTTTAAGTATTACACGGCTGTGTTGAATACTCGATTCTGATTGGTCAATCACGGCGTTCTGCGGTCTGTCATTTCTGTAGAACAGACCGTTGCTATGTATAACAGACCGTTGCTATGTATAACAGACCGTTGCTATGTATAACAGACCGTTGCTATGTAGAACAGACCGTTGCTATGGACGCAGCTCTGATGTCGGACTCTGGCGGACCGTTTTTGCGTCTAAATATTGATTTCTTCAGTAAGTAGCCGTGTAATAAGCGGGATAATGTTCAGCTAGCGGGTCATTGTAGTGAAAGAATCCTCTTCAGGGCGATGCAGCATCCCTCCACTACGCATAGCAACGGTCTGTTCTACATAGCAACGGTCTGTAATAAAGAAATAACAGACCGCAGAACGCCGTGATTGACCAATCAGAATCGAGTATTCAACACAACTGTGTAATAATTTGTGATAAATCACGATTAATATGGATTAATCGCGATTAAATATTTGAATCAATTGACAGCCGTAATAAAGACGTAAGTTAACGGTACATTCCCATGACTTCAGTTCTTTGATCAAAGTCATAACTCATTGTATGATACGATGAGATGAGATATAACCTTTGGGCCTAATTCCCCTTCAGTCAGGAGCTCAGAGGTCGAACAGCCACCAAAGACTCTATTAGACAAGATAAACCTCCAGTTTTAGATAGTGGAACCTCTTTGGTTTTGCACTGTGGATCTTTCTGTCTGCATTTTCTCAGCATTTAAATGTAATTAATGTCGGGTCCACACTACACAGTAAGTCCAGATTGTTTGATGGATCTAAAGATGATCTCTCCAGATGTTCCAGCGGTGTGAGCTATGTTAGGAGTGTTTTTTTACATCCTCAGATCGGCTCAGAAGTCCATCCTGGTCACACTGATCTCAAATGGTAAATATTAAACATGTTCAGTATTTAGGATCAGATATCCTGTTGTGTCCTCGGGTTTACCTCCAGATATGTGAATGAGAACTCTGAGATGAGCAGAATGAAAACTGTATTCTTATTAGATAAAACAGATGCTGACAAACTGCATCATTTGCAGTTGATAAGTAAAGGATAATGTACAGCGAGCCATTTGCAGTTGATAAGTAAAAAGTTAAACCCATGTTCCAGCTGGCCGGTCTGGTTTTGATTCTGTGGTGACGTGCTGATACAAACTGAGGAGGTGTCATCCACGATGAAGAGTGTTGAAGGTCTTCATCATCATCATCATCATCATCATCACATTCTCTTAATAGCACAAAAAAAATACTATTATTAAAATTACTGCCCAAAATGTTTCAGCTCACACCCTATGGGTGTACGCATAAAAGACTTCTCAATGTTAAAGTCCAGGATGGATTTCTGTCTGACTGAACGGCCACAACGGGTAAAAGAATAAAAGCTGGATGCAAACTTTGTGTAAAATCGTGTCAGAGCACCCACCCACAGTCACAAAGTCAAATATGGTCTGAAAAATCTACCGAGAATACTGGAAATTTGAGTCTGGAATTTTGAAATGGAAACTCTGTAGGAACTAGGGATGTTAATTTTGAATTTTTTCTTTTAACCCATAACCGACCCTCATTAACCGATTATTAACCGTTAACCGACAAGATTAGTGCGTCTCACGCAGCGGTGCTCCAGCTGCAGTGTTTGAGCACAACAGACAACTGAGTCCCCAGTTCACAATCCAGGAGAGTTACTGTAGCAGCCACGGTGCTGCGTTCACTGTCTCCAGTTCACCATCAGGAGAGTTACTGTAGCAGCCACGATGCTGCGTTCACTGTCTCCAGTTCACCGTCAGGAGAGTTACTGTAGCAGCCACGGTGCTGCGTTCACTGTCTCCAGTTCACCGTCAGGAGAGTTACTGTAGCAGCCACTGTGCTGCGTTCACTGTCTCCAGTTCACCGTCAGGAGAGTTACTGTAGCAGCCACTGTGTTGCGTTCACTGTCTCCAGTTCACCTTCAGGAGAGTTACTGTAGCAGCCACGGTGCTGCGTTCACTGTCTCCAGTTCACCGTCAGGAGAGTTACTGTAGCAGCCACGGTGTTGCGTTCACTGTCTCCAGTTCACCGTCAGGAGAGTTACTGTAGCAGCCACGATGCTGCGTTCACTGTCTCCAGTTCACCGTCAGGAGAGTTACTGTAGCAGCCACGGTGCTGCGTTCACTGTCTCCAGTTCACCGTCAGGAGAGTTACTGTAGCAGCCACGGTGCTGCGTTCACTGTCTCCAGTTCACCGTCAGGAGAGTTACTGTAGCAGCCACGGTGCTGCGTTCACTGTCTCCAGTTCACAATCAGGAGAGTTACTGAAGTAGTCACACATACGGTCTTTCAGCTCGGCGTAACGTTAGCATGTGTCCGACAGACTGTGTGTGTGTGGCGGTGGTGAGTGTGAGGTTGTCGGTGGCGTTATAGCTGTGAACGTAGCTGTAGCAGACGGTGTTTTTGTACAGTTTATTTGTTTGTGAATAAATGCTACAACTCCTCAAGACCGGAGCCAACTTCCTGTATCTGTAACTCCGGCTCAGACTCTCTTAAGGTGGACTGTTAAGGTGGACCAGCTTTTCTCTTTCAACTGAAAGCAGCAATCTGATATGATGCCCCCCCCCCCACACATCTTGCCCAAGTGTCCTTGAGTGGATTATTCAAACCGAGGAGGTTTGGATGGTTGAGAACGTTCGGTGCATCTGGAGTTGACTTCTCTCTTTTTTTATCTTAATAGAAAATTAAGAGAAAACATAAGAGAAATTTAAGAGAAAGTTTTCTGCATGAGGCCCAAACAGGTTAGCAGGCAGGAAAACATTTTCCAAGTGAGAATCACAGTGCTAATTATGACTGGCACAGTGCCCGGTAACTAGCTCAACCAGTATTCTGCCAGTCATATTAACACACAAGCACACAGCCTTTCACACGCAAACGCACATTTGCACAATCTCTGCATTGCCTGCAGTGTTTCAGGTTGCATGTGTTTTCTATCTTGTATATTTTTGTCTTTGCGTGTATTTGTAATCGAACTTTTTCCTTTTTACGAGACGCACTTTTTTGGACACACTGACAAAGAGAGACTCACACACACACACACACACACACACACACACACACACACACACACACACAGCTCTTTGGCATCTTCTCACAGAAACAGGGTGTGTAAGGTTTCTTAATTAAATCTAACCATGACATGGCTCACTTACCAAAGTATGTTAAAGGATTTCTTTTTAATCTCTTTGGTATTACATTATAACAACACAGATATATTCAGGAGACATAATATCTTGTAATTGAGATCTCTGCTTTGAGAATGATCTGGCTAATATCTGCTGGCTTAAAATCTACAACTGTCTTATAAACCTTGTATGTGTATGTGTGTATCTGTTAAAGGGTAACTTCGGTATTTTTCAACCTGGACCTTTTCCCATGTTTTTTTGAATAACAGGGACAACAACCTTTTAAACTGGTCCAGTATTGAGGGAGAACGCTGCAGACGGTAAACATGCTGCTCTGTAATCAGTCGAGAAGACTCCTCACCGTCACTGTACGTCCACTAACAGTTCCTCTTCTTGTTTCCACTGACAGGCTCAGATTATTATTAGAGGTGTCTGACAACTTTATGGAGAGGACCCTACAGAGATATAAAAGGCTTTTCCTCACCGTTCACCTTCTGTTTGTTATTGGGTCATGTGACTTGTTGCCAGAAGACAGCGGTGGAAACGTGAGTGAGAGTTGTAGAGAGGAGTGATGGTGTTGTCAGAGTTTGTTGTGTTGGACTACAGAAAACGTAGCTTAGTGTTTTCTAAAAGATGATTTCAGTAGAACAAGCGTGCAGGAGACCAGAGACGCTGTGTGTTCAGCTCTCAGTAGTTTTGTAGCTTGGAACTGAATCTCCTGCTTCCCTGTTTGTACTTTCAGAGATCTGCTTTATTTCACTATTTTACACAACAGACTGACTGAAATACACACTGAAGGCACATCGTAGCGGGACTCACATGCTTTAATTCTGTATTGTCTACGACTATCGAGTGTGGTCGCATACGCATTGAAAAGAACCGTAGCATTAGTTATTGCTTCAGCACGGTGTGAGTCTGCAGTGGGAGGCTGCCTGAACGCTGTGGAGAGAAGGACTCAACCTCCAGTCGGATTGTGTTCAAACCCCCCAGGAAGAGCGCCGGTCGTTGATCCCAACTTTCGTAGTGGCCAAACGGCGGTACTGCAACCTCCGTGTCCGTCACTTGATGCCATCGGGCCCAAAAATACTTTTTTTTTTTCGTCTGTAGTAGTAGACATAAACAGCTGTCTGTGTCACAGGACGTACCGAGAGGATGTCGCGGACGGAACCGTACAGTTCAATACAGTTAAAGGTTCTGTTCCACGCTGTCGCTGAGACACAGGATGAAAAACACAGAAGTAACCCTTTAAGGTTAAAGAGTTGTTTGTCCCGTGTGTGAGGACGCTGATAGAAGCTGATCATTGTGTGCAGGACTGACACAATTAGAGCCATAGTTCCCCCCCCCCCCCCCCCCCCCCCCCCCACGTTAGAGCAGCAGAACATATGTGACCCCCGCAGCCTGCCAGAAGTTCAACAACTCTATAATAATGCAATGTGTGTGTGAAAGACATGATCTATGAGGTAGAAAGAGACAGAAACATGATTCGTGTGTGTGTGTGTGTGTGTGTGTGTGTGTGTGTGTGTGTGTGTGTGTGTGTGTGCACGCTGCAGCAGCTGTGTGTTGTTGGCTGCAGCTTGTCATGTGATCCTCTGGTGTTCAGCAGTGTGGGAGCTGCTCTCCCGTCCTGTACTCACCTCTCATCTCGGCTCCCCGGGGAAATGTTTGTGTACACATGTTCTACGTACATGCGCACACTTAACCCTGATCCACAGTATCCGTCCACGTTAGCGTCAGAGACATTCAATATGTGATCACGTGCACGTGTGACCTGCTCGTTCGTGTGTGTGCTGATGTGCCTTTGAATTGTGCACGCTTCATGTGATGAAACACGATGCAAAATAAAGCCCGGGTACGGCCACATGCATGAAAAAATCTTAATCAGGCAAACTCAAGCACGTGCATGAATGTACTAGATACACACACACACACACACACACACACACACACACACACACACACACACACACACACACCACCTCTGCCATTGTTTAGGGAATTGCTAAAATGCAGGTGTTGTGGTGTTATGTAACAAGGTAGTGAGGATCCAGGACGGATGAGTGATCAAACACACACACACACACACACACACACACACACACACACACACACACACACACACACACACACACACACACACAGAGCTCATCCTATTTAAAGAAACAAAGGGCCAGTGGAAGGCTTACTGCAGTGTTTGTTGCTCTGACCAGCCAAGTGACGCCTTCATTCCCCGACTACCACAAACAAATCCAGCATTGTTTCAGTCACTGTTTAATGTTCAGTCGTTTTAACATAAAATAAGTCATAAAAAAACATTAATGAGCAGCTGACAATGTTGTCTTTTAGTATTACACGGCTGTGTTGAATACTCGATTCTGATTGGTCAATCACGGCGTTCTGCGGTCTGTCATTTCTGTAGAACAGACCGTTGCTATGGGCGCGGTTCTGATGTCGGACTCTGGCGGACCGTTTCTGAGTCTAAATATTGATTTCTTCAGTAAGTAGCCGTGTAATAAGCGGGATAATGTACAGCTAGCGGGTCATTGTAGTGAAAGAATCCTCTTCAGGGTGATGCAGCATCCCTCCACTACGCATAGCAACGGTCTGTTCTACATAGCAACGGTCTGTAATAAAGAAATAACAGACCGCAGAACGCCGTGATTGACCAATCAGAATCGAGTATTCAACACAGCCGTGTAATAATTTGTGATAAATCACGATTAATATGGATTAATCGCGATTAAATATTTGAATCAATTGACAGCCGTAATAAAGACGTAAGTTAACGGTACATTCCCATGACTTCAGTTCTTTGATCAAAGTCATAACTCATTGTATGATACGATGAGATGAGATAACCTTTGGGCCTAATTCCCCTTCAGTCAGGAGCTCAGTGGTCGAACAGCCACCAAAGACTCTATTAGACAAGATAAACCTCCAGTTTTAGATAGTGGAACCTCTTTGGTTTTGCACTGTGGATCTTTCTGTCTGCATTTTCTCAGCATTTAAATGTAATTAATGTCGGGTCCACACTAGACAGTAAGTCCAGATTGTTTGATGGATCTAAAGATGATCTCTCCAGATGTTCCAGTGGTGTGAGCTATGTTAGGAGTGTTTTTTTACATCCTCAGATCGGCTCAGAAGTCCATCCTGGTCACACTGATCTCAAATGGTAAATATTAAACATGTTCAGTATTTAGGATCAGATATCCTGTTGTGTCCTCGGGTTTACCTCCAGATATGTGAATGAGAACTCTGAGATGAGCAGAATGAAAACTGTATTCTTATTAGATAAAACAGATGCTGACAAACTGCATCATTTGCAGTTGATAAGTAAAGGATGATGTACAGCGAGCCGGTTGTTGTGAAAGAATCCCCGACAGGGCGATGCTGCATCGGTCTGTAATACAGAAATAACAGACCGCAGAACGCAGTGATTGACCAATCAGAAACGAGTATTCAACACAGCCGTGTAATAAAAGGTAATAAATGGCAGTTTATCTTATCAACAGCCTCAACTGATTGCGTGTAAGTTTGGTGATCAGTTTTGTTTTTTACACAATTTAGCAAATACGCTCGTGTGCTCTCCGTTTGTGTTGAGCACCGTTCTCTTGACACACCGCACCACGCTACACACCACACAACGCTACACACCGCACAACGCTATACACCACACAACGCTACACACCGCACAACGCTATACACTACACAACGCTATACACCGCACCACGCTACACACTACACCACGCTACACACTACACCACGCTACACACTACACCACGCTACACACTACACAACGCTATACACCGCACCACGCTACACACTACACCACGCTACACACCACACAACGCTATACACCGCACCACGCTACACACTACACCACGCTACACACTACACAACGCTATACACCGCACCACGCTACACACTACACCACGCTACACACCGCACAACGCTATACACCGCACCACGCTACACACCGCACAACGCTATACACCACACAACGCTACACACCGCACAACGCTATACACCGCACAACGCTATACACCGCACCACGCTACACACTACACAACGCTATACACCGCACCACGCTACACACTACACCACGCTACACACCACACAACGCTATACACCGCACCACGCTACACACTACACCACGCTACACACTACACCACGCTACACACTACACCACGCTACACACCACACCACGCTACACACTACACCACGCTACACACTACACAACGCTACACACCGCACCACGCTACACACTACACCACGCTACACACTACACCACGCTACACACTACACAACGCTATACACCGCACCACGCTACACACTACACCACGCTACACACTACACCACGCTACACACTACACCACGCTACACACTACACAACGCTATACACCGCACCACGCTACACACTACACCACGCTACACACCACACAACGCTATACACCGCACCACGCTACACACTACACCACGCTACACACTACACCACGCTACACACTACACCACGCTACACACTACACCACGCTACACACTACACAACGCTACACACTACACCACGCTACACACTACACCACGCTACACACTACACAACGCTATACACCGCACCACGCTACACACTACACAACGCTATACACCGCACCACGCTACACACTACACCACGCTACACACTACACCACGCTACACACTACACCACGCTACACACTACACCACGCTACACACTACACAACGCTATACACCGCACCACGCTACACACTACACAACGCTACACACTACACCACGCTACACACTACACAACGCTATACACCGCACCACGCTACACACTACACCACGCTACACACCGCACCACGCTACACACTACACCACGCTACACACTACACCACGCTACACACCGCACCACGCTACACACTACACCACGCTACACACCGCACCACGCTACACACCACACCACGCTACACACTACACCACGCTACACACCGCACCACGCTACACACTACACCACGCTACACACTACACCACGCTACACACTACACCACGCTACACACTACACCACGCTACACACCGCACCACGCTACACACCGCACCACGCTACACACCACACCACGCTACACACTACACCACGCTACACACCGCACCACGCTACACACCGCACCACGCTACACACTACACCACGCTACACACCGCACCACGCTACACACTACACCACGCTACACACTACACCACGCTACACACTACACAATGATAACCTTAATCATTCATGATGTCACTCCTGATTTCCCAGCGATGCCCAGCTGTTGTCTGGTGTGCGTGTGCGTGTGTGCGTGCACGTGTGCGTGTGGGTGTGCGTGTGCGTGTGCATGTGCGTGTGCGCTAACATTCCTCAGGTCATATATGAGTGAAAGAGCGAGACTCCCACACTGTGGTGTTTGTTTGATCAAAGACTCACTTAAACACACACTCCTTCAACCCGGAGCCTGAAATACAAGAGCAGCGTGAATTCACTGTTTCACCTCTGGCTGAACTTTACTTCCTCTTTAGTCTTTACGTACGTCGACTACAGTTTGTGGTCTAAATGTCCAGTTTTGTTTCCAAGTCTTCTTTTTATGTTTTGATTCATCAGTCTAAAACCAAGAAGCCTCTTATATTATACTCTTTTAATAAGCCATCATTATAGTCATTATATAGTCAGTAGTTCTACTTTAATTCCTAAACCCTTAATATGCGTATTACATAATTATAGTAAATGTTGTTCATGTATAAAGAGCGTTCCGAGGGTTAGGCTGTACATTGAGGGGGGGGGGGGTCAGCCTCCAGGCAGCAGGAGTGAATGGCAGCTTTGGCCCACGCCTTGCTGTTTATCTAGAAAGGTGAACAAAAGCTAACAGGTATAAATGTAAGAGTGAGTGAACCATGAATGGACCGCACCTCTCTGTTTCTCTAAGAGCTGAATGGAAAGGTTTCCCTGCATGCTGGCAGTGAAGGGAAGTGATAAATTGAATAGATTGAACATAAATTGCTCTGTGAGATCCGCTCATTGTTTTTCTTTCAGTGTAACAAAGGGAGCTGTCATTCCTGATAGAAAAAAGTAGAGGTTTGGAGATTTCACCAAGAAACATGTCATAAATTGTTGCTTATCTGTAATCTTAATGAAAGGGTTGGTTTGAATGCTAGTCATTGCAGTAAATGGAAAAGGTCAAAGTTAATGAGAGGGAAAAGGCCTCCAAGGTTAAAGTATAAACGTGAATAGAGCCGGGATAAAAGGACAAAGCAGAGTCTTCTGGTGCTCAGGGAATGAGGGTCATTCAACATTTATCACATACTCATATTTCTCAATATGTGTAGTGAATTGCAATGGTGGCATACTCTAGAGAATTGCCTAAAATGTCAATGTTCAATAATGATCGTAATTACAATAGAGTTCATTTTTGCAACTTCGATCAAACATCGCAGCTTACAGGACATCTTGTTTTCCTTCTAAGGCTGTCAATCCATTCAAATATTTAATCACAATTAACCGCATGATTGTCCATATTTAATCACAAATTAATCACACATTTTTATCTGTTCAAAATGTACCTTAAAGGGAGATTAGTCAGGTATTTAATACGTGTGATATGTGTGTAACATGGGAAATGTAGTAAAAGTAGAATTAAAGTACATCCCAGAGATCCTGGGAACAGTGGGAACAGTTAAAGATATCCAGTGTGTTCCTCACCCTGATCTACACTTCACTTGCTTTGAATGAACTGCATGATAACAGTCTTTAGTAACTTCCCAGCACTTCCTCCAGCCCGTATCTGAGGTTTTATCTGATATCTGCTCTGTCTTACCATGAACACCTGCAGGGACAGGATGAGGGAGACGGGCTGTTAAAGGTTGGTGCTGAAGGATCTCTGAAGGATCTCTGAAATGCAAAGCTTGTTGCTGAGTTGTCAAATGAAGATTTCAGGTTAAATAAAAAGAGTGCAGGTCAGTTCGGACATCAGAAAGCCTCAGTGAGTTCTCTTTCTAACTTATAGTGCCATCAGAGAAGAGCCAGAATCCTTCATCTTTGTTCACGTACTGGTTTACCTGTTGAACCGTCCTTCCCCCCCTCTCAGAGGATGTTTGAGTTCCGCCCTTACTTTGGGTCATTTCTTCACTCATTTGTTGGGACACTTGTTTGACAGTAGCTGAGGTAAAGTTAGCTTCCAATTTCATCTTCTGATTTAATCTGTGCATCATCTACAGTAAATCCATGGTACATTCAGAAGAGCAGGACTTGTATGTTTTCCATTTGTAATCAAGTATTAAGTTGGATATTGCTTATCAGAGTCTTGTCATTAAAGGTTTAGACATCCCATGACCCCCTGATAAATTAACTAAAAATAAAACCAATATATAGTCCGGAAATGTTTAGTCAATTTATCGATTAGCTGGTTGACACAAAATGAGTCTGATCCTTGATTTAAGTCATTCATATGGTTCCAATTGCGACCAATGGGAGATTTTGCTGCTCTTTAGCCTCATTAGCAGCACCGTTCTGTGGCTGACGATGTCCAGACCATAATATCTCAACATCTATTAAATGGATTGGCACTAAATTCATGCATCCTACTGACTTTGATGATCACCAATGTCTCGCGCCACCAGGAG
The DNA here is from genome assembly GCA_916701645.2 of Sebastolobus alascanus. Classification (NCBI taxonomy): domain Eukaryota; kingdom Metazoa; phylum Chordata; class Actinopteri; order Perciformes; family Sebastidae; genus Sebastolobus; species Sebastolobus alascanus. Next base: position 119,478 of record CAKAOJ020000235.1, read on the forward strand.
GTTCACATTTGTGGTTTTGAGTGAAATGTCTCAACAGATGTTGGATGGATTGTCATGAACTTTAGTACAGACATTCATGTTTAATTGTTTAAGCTTTCATTGATGCTCTTTTCATCTAGAGCCATTGAGTCAACATTTTAATTAGTCCCGTATTTTGCTTTATGACTACAGTAAAATACCTTATATATGGTTTTACCATCAGCCTCAGTTGTACTTTTTGTTTAGTGCTAATTAGCAAATGTTAGCATGCTAGCACGCTAAACTAAGATGGTGAACATAGTAAACATTACCTGATAAACACAGCATGTTAACATGTTGACATTAGCATTTAACTCAAAGCTCTGCTGAGTCTGCTGAGGTGCTTTCATGGGCCAACATTTAGTCCTCCGTTTTAATCAAACTCTGGTACAGTTCAACTCCTGGTGTGGTTCGTTTGAGCAGTTGTGAACGCAGTAATCATACTCTGGTGCAGACCAAAACAACCGGTCTGCGCAGTGAAAACCGCGTTGTGTGTGAAAGGTTCATGAAGGTGCTTTCACACCTAACCTGTTTGGTTAAAATGAACTCCGGTCCATTTGCCCGGTTAGTACGGTTCGTTTAGGCTGGTGTCAAAGCTGTCAATCGAACCCTGGTGCAGACCAAACAACCGAACCAAGACCGCTTGAAAAGGTGAGTCTCGCCTCAAAGGCGGACTCTGGTGCTCTTCGTATGCTGTGTGAAAGCAAACGGACCAACCACAGGATTTTATGACAGCAGATATGTCACGTTAGCATGATTTCAAAAGCTCAACTTCTAATAAACCCATCTGCTGGTAATCTGTTCAGGATGTGATCTTATAATCGATCATTATAAGGCCATGCAGTATATAACCTATCCATGCAAATCATTTGGTAACCATGGTAACCAGCGCAGGTACTTTCCCTGATTAAAAGGTCAAAAGCTGTTAAAACTGCTGTGCTTTTATCTGACGCCGTGTACCTGTCAGTTCATTAAGTCCATTAAAAAGTGTGTGACAGCGTTCCCACGGTAACACGCCCTGATTCATTACTGTACGGGATGCCTCCTTTTCCTCCTGTCTCTTCCTGTTAGTCATTATTCATAACATAATAATAGTAATAATGTTTATAATCAATTATTTCTTTGTGAGCTTTGTGAAACCAAAGAACATAAATAAACAAATCATCAGAAGCATTAAAGTGCTGCATAAACTTCTGTCAGTCACCGGAATTCGATTTGAGCATTTATCATATATTAGACTACATTACGTTATCTAATATGATAATATAGGCTACATTTACAAAAAGGATTAGACACTTCTGAAGACTGAAGACTGAAATGTATATTTCACTCACTCCACCATCCCAGCAAACATTTCCTTCATATAGTCGACCTACTAGAGTTGTTCAGCTGGACATGTGGCAACTGTTGGATAATGTGAGAGTTTGTCCAAACAGTTCTACGTCCTTGGCTGTGTGTGAGTGTGAAGTAAGCCCAACGCTTCCCTATCCCTGCAGTAGACTCTCACTCCAGCGTGGCATTGCCAGGCTTCCAGTGCCGTGCTGCAGTTACACATTGTTCCTCTGGTTTCAGGTTCACTGATGCATCTCTGTGCTGAGAACTTAGCACAGAGATGCATCAGTGAGAATCAGCTGAAAGAGCTGAGTAGCTGTAAAGGAAATGGTTTGACTGGTGCAGCACATTACTGCTGCCTGTGAGTCTCTCCAGTTTCCTCCTTCTCCTTCCAGTGGAATTGAATTTGAATTATGCATGCTTTATGTCTGCTGGAGCAGAGAGGTAATAATCACTCTCTTTGTTCAGGTGTGTGTGTGCAGCGTGCACACCTGGCTATGTATATCGATATACAGTATGTGTACATTATCTTTGTATGTAATGTGTATATATGTTGTCTCTGAGAAACAGAAGCAACCTGAGCTCAGTTCAACGGGCTGATGTTACCTGACTAACACTTTCTTATTACTGTAGCAAGCACACAATAGACTTTACATGACCGTGAGTGTGAGTGTGAGATAGAGCTCTGTTCACCTGACTGTTTAAATTACCCCCCCCCCCCCCCCCCGCTGCAGCGTGGTCCCAACTTGACACCCAGTCTAAATGTTTTAGCAGTTCCATTGTGGCTCCTATGACTGGAAACTATATTAACTGTATGACAGTGGAACAAACGATTGTGACTCTACATGTGGATCATACGGCTCAATCTGCCTCAACATGTCACTTTAGTTCAGTTTCCCCTGATAGACATCAATGATATCATTGTCATTGTTTTCTTAAGGTTTGAGTAATAGATGCATAGCAGATATGGACCTCAGTAGAGGTCCATATCTCTGCTTTATGATTGTTATCAGATGCTGCTGCAGCCAGAAGCTAATCAGAGAACAATATCTCTGAATAAATGCTTTCCTGTAAACAAGCAGTGCCTCTCTTCATCTATTGCATAATGTATCTGCAGAGGCACAGGTGAAATAATAAGCCCTGCAACACTGAGCTGAGGGGGAACTTTTTGGTTAATTCACCTCTTGTGTGTTTGGTTTGTGTTCCTGTTCTCTGACGTCAATGATCAGAGCAGAGAAGGACATCAGCAAACAGCTACCGGAGCAGCTCGGCCTGAAGTCTATTTTAGTGGCTTCATTTCTAACCCTTCTCTCTCCTCTTCCTCTCATCCTCCAGCCTCTTCTGTGCTCTGTCACATGACGAACATATTATTTTATTTTAGCTGAAGTTAACAATAAAATTCAATTTGTTTCAACTAGGGCTGAAAAGGTAACGTTTTATCACCACTATTTTCTTTAAGGCATTAATGCAACTTGCGTTATCGGAGGTTGTAGCGGGCTCATTTTTAAAGCTAGAGTGAAGATATGATATGCATCACATATGCATATTTACTGTATATATATATATATATATATATATATATACAGTATATGCATATAGCCAATGGACAATATCTGTCATTGTTTTGTGTTGTTAAATGATTTACAATAATAAATATTGTATTTGTATAAAAGCAGCATATTTGTCCACTCCCATGTTGATAAGAGGATTAAATACTTGAAAAATCTCCCTTTAAGGTACATTTAGAACAGATAAATAATGTACGATTCATTTGTGATTAATCATGATTAACTATGGACAGTCGTGTGATTAATTTGTGATTAAATATTTTAATCGTTTGACAGCTCTAATGCAGATCAAACAGTTATCAGTGAGCTGTAGAGCTGCCGGTTCGGCTGCCGGTTCGGCTGCCGGTTCTGCTGCTGGTTCAGCTGCCGGTTCAGCTCCGTACTGGACTTACAGACATGAGAGTGGTGTCAATCTTCTCATGTGTGAAACAATGTCAGTTTATAAGCAGTGTTGCCGGGGGTAACGTGAGAGTAATGGATGTGAGGGACTGAATAGAGATCAAAGGTAGATGTTACAAGGAGGGATGTTTATTGCTTTCATGAGTCTAAGTTTCCTCCTCTGATGACAGGAAACTTCATCTGCATCACATGACCACACACACGTGCACACACACGTGCACACACACGTGCACACACACACGTGCACACACACGTGCACACATCATTACCAATGCAGGTCCAGCTCCAGTGATTGTGGGAGAACATTTGTATGTGCTGGTGACAAAGGTGTTTTTTATTTGCACTTGTTTAGTCGTGCTTGTGTGTGGGTGGCGGGGGGGGGGGGGGCCGGGGGGGGGGGGGGTTATTATTCTCCAACTGGTCTGTGTTGGTTTTTTAGTTCGAGCCATATGTTGTCATACTGGTACCATTGTGATTTCTCAGAAAATATCCTTTATATTAGGTGCACCTTAGTTTCTTTGGGTTTAAATGGGATTATTGGAGTTCATTTAAAGGCTGTGGACTGAATAGTGGGGGGGGCGGGGGGGGGGCACCTCACTGGTTTCTCCATAGCTTGAGCTGCTTAGTGGCAGTGACTGACTTGTGTAGTGTGGGGCCGGTGTCAAGGAGCGCCGTTTACCATAGTGTCAATTCTTCCATTGAATCCCCTCCATAGACTGTATTGTGGGAAAGCCAGACTGAGGTTTGGTTCCAGTGAATGGATGTTTACCACCAGGTCGATCTGTCTGCAACCACATGCAGCTAAAGCCAGCGTAGCTAACCTGCTCAGAGTAATCGCTGCACACTCACACTGACTCAGAATCAGCCCAATCAACACTGACTCGAGGACTGAGCTGCAGAGGATCGCTGTTTGCATGATCCTATTCAATGCCGAGCAGACACCAGGAGACTCTGACAACCTCCCACATCGAAAAACAATCTGTCTGAAGTCACAGACTATCACATTTTACAAAGAACGGGGATCTTGCAGGATCACTATTTATAAGACTACAACTAGATTCCTTTAGAGATGATGTCACTTCCTGCTCCTGGTGGAAATTAACAGGAAGAAAAACTGTTCAGAAAGAAGTGGACAGAAATCCCCGGTGAGTTTAGCTGGTTAGCTCACCACTGCTACTTTCAAGCTAACGTTAGCTCCTGGAATGTTTGCTATTAGCCTACGAGCTAACTGTATGTTTCAGCTTAAGATCGCTGCTTCAGTCATATAAATCAACACACACGTGTATATATGAGAGAGAGAGAGAGAGAGAGAGAGTACTGCAGCCAGATTCCCGGTTCCTTCAGATGAGTCGGTGTTCACCGTGTTCACCAGTAGAGTCCATATGAACGCCCCCCCCCCCCTCATGTCGTATTCACGACCTCGTCAGTGGAAAGTTTGTGAAAGCTCAGAGTTCACGAGTTGTGACGTGTTTTTGACGTTGTCAGAAATGGCGGAGGCCTTGGAAGTTCATTTTTCGGTGCATAATAAGTGAATATATTGTAATTTTAGTCGTATATTGTTTTTCTTTGTAATTTTATAAGTCTGAGGAAAATGTTGATATTCTCATCTCATCTTTCTCCTCTGTCATCATGTCTTTACATTGACTCCATTATGTTCCCCACTTGCTAGCTTGCTAAAATTTGTTAGCCTCTGTGGCTTCTAGACGCCGACAGTGTTCTCACGAATTAACCACTTGAACGCCGAGCGTATCGTGTACACGACTTCCCGTGTCGTAAAGACGAGCTCACCAGTTTCATTTGAAAGAACCGTTATATGATTGAACCAGCTATCTTCAGCTGAAACGTACGGTTAGCTCGTAGGCTAATAGCAAACATTCCAGTAGCTAACGTTAGCTTCCAAGTAGCCCTTTTGGGACCGTGGTTAGCCAGCTAGCTGTAGCTTATAGCATACTCACCGAGGGTTTCGAGAGCTGCAGCTTTTGTCCTCCTCCTCTCTATCGTGGTACAAATGGAGGACACGTCAAAGAGACACTCTGGTTCACTCCACAACTCCACCTGTTCCTCCGAGTTTACTTTCTACTCCGTTAGCTGCTTCCTGTTTGGTGCTGGAGAGAGCGCTCCTATTGGTTGTTGACAATGTCCGCGTCATTGACTCCATAAGCAAAAAAAATACCAATGTAGGCACGAGGGAATTATTTCTAGCTAAAGCATTTATTCTTTTTGCAGCAGAGAGCTAAGGCTTCTGTCTTTCGTCATTACGGTGCGTTACTATCAACGCCTTAGCACTCTGCTCATAAAAATGAGCGTATGTCAAAAACTAAAAAAATTACATAGTTCAAATAACTTATGGTTAAGTTAAGAAATAGTTTGTTCATGTTTCTACATTTAGAAATATTTTGGATCAGTATGATTTGTGTGTAAAATTTGATGAAAAGATGTTTTCTTTTATTTGACACAATGTCAATACTTTTACCAATTATTATGGTTTATTGACCTTTTAGCTTAGGTTGTATAGATTTTAGGGATATGAAGCATTTGAAGATACTCAAAGAAACGACATCACAATATGGAAATATAGCAGTGTAGGCACTGAAGGTCCAAAGGGTTAAACCAAGGAGCAGATGTAGTGTTTAGAGCGGGGGAGGTTCAGGCTGTAGGTGGGTGATGGAGCAGAGTAAAGTCCATCCATCCATTATCTGTATGGACCTTATCCCGTTCAGGGGGGGGGGGGGTCGATCAGCTGACACAGGGTGAAGGGGGGGGAAACCCCGGACAGGTCTCCACAACACTATGCAGAGTAAAGTACTGACAATAAAGATGAGCTCACTTTGAGTCCAAAAAAGCTCTGTCATGTCGTGTGTAGTATAATTTCTTCATGAATAGAGCTTTTAGATAATAATGCAGCATTTGTTTCCCACCTAGGAATCGATATTATGGCTGTTTACTGAAGCTGTTCAGCTATCACATGTTTCTGAAATGTAAAGTCTTAGGAAGAGAAAGGAGAACAAGAAGGGAAAAGCTGGAAGCATCTGACATATTTCACAGCTTTCATCTGTTTTCACCCAAACACTTTGTGTGTGTGTGTGTGTGTGTGTGTGTGTGTGTGTGTGTGTGTGTGTGTGTGTGTGTGTGTCCCACTGATGGATTTGGTTTAACAACTTAAGGGTGTGTTCATGAATGTGGTTTATTGCAACTCAAGGACTTTTGACCAAGTTGGTTGGTTTTGGCAGATTAGCCAAAAGTAATTTGGGCTCTTGAGAATGTGAATCTTGGTCCAGTTTCAGAGGAACTGTGATATGGTTAAAAACCATAACCAGTAATTAAATGAACCCAGGGAAACGCCAGTGGTTTTGAATGGTATGAACACCAGAAAAGAGAAATTACCAAAAAAAATGTAATTATAGCTGCTGCACAGCTGTGGGTCGGGCCGGGCATTTTGAGGAGGAGGAAGAAGAAGAGGAAGAGGAGGAAGACAAATGAGAAGTACAGGACGGTCCATCATCATTAATCCTTTAAGACATTAGCATGTTTGCTCTGCCTCGATCGGGTCTCGAACTCACAACCTCAGACACCAAGGACAGGTTATTATGTTGGTAATAATAATAATAATAAATTCGAGTTATATAGCGCTTTTCCGGAGCTCAAAGACACTTAACAATAGGACGGGGGGGGAGAGGAGGTTAGAGAGGTAAGGGGGAGCCAGGTGCTGCAGGGATCTGTAGGTGAGGATCAGGATTTTGAAGGTGATCCGGTGGGAAACAGGGAGCCAGAGGAGGTCTTTGAGGATTGGAGTGATCTGGTGCCAGGATTTTGGTGTGAGTCAGGAGTCGGGCGGCGGCGTGGTGAGCTCACTGCCCGGGGAAACTACCTATGACATCACGCTATGACATCACACTATGACATCACACTATGACATCACACTATGACTGAGGTAATCACCCGGGCTGCATGTAAGAGCAGATTGTTTTTTTCAACACTAATGCAGTTTTTGAGACAAAATTGTGAAAATGTGCGTCCTTCATGTAGACAACAGTTAATTATTTTACTAAAGATTGATTGATCCATTCAAAATACGATCAAAAATACAGTTTCTGAGATAAAAGTCTGAAAGTTCCCCCCCCCACATCTACCATGACCTCAACATGTTGTTGTTTATTGTCATGAACATTGGAGCTTTCTGTAGTGAGACTCTGTACAGTTCTGTTGACACTGAAAGGTTCTGATGCTCTGTGAAAGGTTCTGATGCTCAGTGAAAGGTTCTGATGCTCTGTGAAAGGTTCTAATGCTCTGTGAAAGGTTCTGATGCTCTGTGAAAGGTTCTAATGCTCTGTGAAAGGTTCTGATGCTCTGTGAAAGGTTCTGATGCTCTGTGAAAGGTTCTGATGCTCAGTGAAAGGTTCTGATGCTCTGTGAAAGGTTCTGATGCTCTGTGAAAGGTTCTGATGCTCAGTGAAAGGTTCTGATGCTCTGTGAAAGGTTCTGATGCTCAGTGAAAGGTTCTGATGCTCTGTGAAAGGTTCTGATGCTCTGTGAAAGGTTCTGATGCTCTGTGAAAGGTTCTGATGCTCAGTGAAAGGTTCTGATGCTCTTTGGGCTCAGTGTTTGATCATCATCTGTCTGGATGGTTTGTGGAGGACAGTCTGAAGATGCAGCAAGTTTGGAGTCAACTGAGTAAAAAATGTGGGAGGAGATGAGAGGTTTAATAGGTTTTACAGTTTCTGAGGAAAACAGTGATGGACTTCATTGTTCCTGCCAGGTTGAAGCATCTGAACAGTTCTCCTCACTTGGACCTACATTCTGGTGGAAGTTGTAAAGTTGTAGCACGTACGGCTGAAAGTTTTAAACTTCAGACGGTTGCTGCAGCGCCTCCATCTGGACTATCGACCCTCAAAGTCCTTTAATTCAATCAGATTACACCAACAGCTACAGCTGAGTGTAGCAGATCCAAGAACATATCAGCTGTGTTACTATTATTATTCATAACTTAATCTTTGTGACTGCACTGCTTTGTCTAGAGCTTTGGTAACGAGAACCAGTTGACTTGAATTGGAACCCACTCAAAATCCCACCCAAAGATGTTAAAGCAGGGATTCATTAAGAACCATGCTTATAGAGTCCTGAAAGTGAAGTGTGGACCTTCTGCACTCCCGTCCACATTGCCACGCAATGCAAACATCTGGAAAACCAAAAGAAGCACTCAATAAGTGTTGCTTAGCTTCATAAAAGACTTTCTGATGAAGCAAAGTGTAATTACTGGGCAAAAGTAAGGTGATGCAAGGGACTTCATGAAGAAGCACTAAGAGAATGAAGTATTTTTGATGAGCACAGTCATACTGTCATAATGCTCCAATGATTTAACTTCTTTTGGTTTCTTTTTTTTTACTCAAATAATATGTGAACAATCTGGACCAGGATTCGATAACCATGATCGGTAGAGATGAGAACATAATGGATTCACATATGTATCGCAATTTTTTTTTTATGATTTCTAAACAGATGTTTTAATAACAGAATCGATATATCTGCTTCATCTGAGTCTATGTGGAGGTAGATGGAAGTTACCGCTTTTATTGTGGTAGTCCGAGTAACGTGACGTCATATCCGTTCCGTATCCGTCAACCAAAACAAACCTCAGAAAGTATAAAACGCTGGAGGGTCGTCGTGGATACGACCTGCACCCTCACATGTTAAATCCAGCGTGGTAAACACTACACATCCAGTAAAGGATGGAAACACTTTGGGTTTCACACATTGCAGGAAAAGCAGAGCTAGACATCACGGCTAAAGCTGCATGCTAACTCTGTCACGGACAGGAAACGTTATCGTATCGCGGTAACGTGCGGTCCAGCCGGCCGTCGCTCTCGTCTCCGTGGTCAAATGGGCCGACGCTACAACTGTAGAGCACCCATATACTGACATTTCTGTTAAATGCATTGAAACGGCCCCGATGGAGCTGACCATGGATGGATAAAGAGGAGCTGACGGGAGAGCTAGAGACGGCCTTGGAGAAGTTAGAGGAAGTAGACACGTGGGACTACGTCCGCTTTTCAAAATAAGGTGTTAACAAAGGGAACTGTATATACAAAATACATCTATGGAAATAAGATTGATTGGATTATATTCACCAGAAGTATAAAACATTTCATGTCCCTTATAAATTAAAAAGAAAATACCACTAATCTGTGAGGGAAATGTCTTTATTCTTTGATTTCTGGGTTGCTGGATAATAAATGTAATAAATACTTTCTGACAGTGATCCTGATATATTTGACTTCAGATCATCTCTGACTACATACATGCTGAGAATCAAACATTCTTACTGGATTCATTTAGAGATTTTACAAAGTAAAAGTCTCCAGAAGTGTATGATTCTACTTTTTATAGTCTAGTGTTAAAAAAGTTAACAAGAATCACAATAAATTTGTAATATCGATTCACAATACTTAAAAATTGCAATACATATCGAATCGGCACGCAAGTACGGTGATAGTATAGAACCAGGAGAGAGGTGAATCGTCCAGCTCTAATGATCAGAATAAGTTTGTGTTGAGAAGGTTTTTTTGTCGAGTTGTTGTTTCCAAAGTCAAAAATCAACCTGGAAGCTGAAGAATCCAAATTGATTAAATTTAAATTGTATTTCATGGCTCCACAGTGGTGCAGTGGTTAGCACTGTCACCTCACAGCTAGAGGGTCACAGGTTCAAACCCGGCTAGGGGTCCTTCTGTGTGGAGTTAGCGTGTTCTCCCCGTGTTAGCGTGTTCTCCCCGTGTTAGCGTGTTCTCCCCGTGTTAGCGTGTTCTCCCCGTGTTAGCGTGTTCTCCCCGCGTTAGCATGTTCTCCCGGCGTTAGCGTGTTCTCCCCGCGTTAGCATGTTCTCCCGGCGTTAGCGTGTTCTCCCCGTGTTAGCATGTTCTCCCGGCGTTAGCGTGTTCTCCCCGCGTTAGCATGTTCTCCCGGCGTTAGCGTGTTCTCCCCGTGTTAGCGTGTTCTCCCCGTGTTAGCGTGTTCTCCCCGTGTTAGCGTGTTCTCCCCGTGTTAGCGTGTTCTCCCCGTGTTAGCATGGGTTTACTCCGGGTGCTCATCCCCCCCCCCCGTGACCCTGAACAGGATAAGTGGTTACAGATAATGAATAAATTGTATTTCTTCTCTGAAGCTCTTATTTTATTTTCCTTTATCTTTCAGGGAGTTGGGTTTTCCCGTTCAGGAACACCAGAGAGTCGGAGCTGATCTGACTCTGAAGAAGGGAGAGGAAGATGATGGGACACGGGAAGTTATTTAATGCATTAAATGGTAACCTTACATATGAAATCACAGTAGTTAGTTGTGTAAATCAGGTGATCTTGTTTGGTCCTGGTCCATAAAGCAAACTGCAGACCTGGTTAGGTCCTTTAGAGCTGTAAAACCACAGTATTAGTCTAGAGTAGCTTTATACTGATTAGGTTTTGAATTGTATGAGTGCTGGCGTGCATGCACACGTGCATGTGCATGTGCATGTGCATGTAGCCAAAACCTATTTTGATACTATTTCGCTGATGCTGTTCATTTTTCCAGTTGACCCATAAATGCTGAAACATGACTCTGTTTTTATTGTCTTACACAGTTGGCACTAATAAAATATTGATATTCTTTTTAATGGTGACTTGTTATTTATTTAGGAGGATGTCTGTCTGAGCTGAAGGGCCGCTGTGCTTAAAGTGTGGTGTTTCTCTACAGAGAGCTGCAGGAATGAGTCCTAAAACCCAGAAGTGATTCAGCATCTTATCACTTCCTGTTCCCTCGTCTGGAGGTCAACGGGTTTTTAGTGAGATGTCTGAAATAAAGTCTGTGGTTAACATGAGCTGAAGAGATTTTAACGTTTTGTTCTACGACATTAAACACATCAATAACTATCCCACTGGTGAATTTTGAAGCCTTTATGTGTCTTAAAAAAGTCGGTTGTTAATAATAATAATCATAAATAATGATAAGGTATCGGATCGATACTCGGTGTTGGCAGATTAACGCAAGTTAAGGTATCGGAATCGGTATCGGAAAAGAAAAGAATGGAATGGGAACATAATTTTCCTCCTTTTTACCTCATTTCTCTACATTCATGCATTTGTTTCTCAAGTTGGAACACACACACACACACACACACACACACACACACACACACACACACACACACTGACACATCTCTGTGTCCTCGTTCATTAACACTCAGCTGCAGTGATTTACTGCCGGTATATTAATGTGTCATGAGAGAAGACCCAGTTAAGTGGATGGATGAAGGGCGGGGCCGGGACACGCTGATCTTTTGCTCAGCGATACTGAAGGTTGTTGATCTTTTTTTTGGTCTCTTCCTACAGCGAGTTCATCCCACGTCTCACGTCTTGTGGTAGTGACCTATTAAAAGCTGAGGAATGTCCAGAGCGGAGCCTCTGACCTTGTAATGGTTTGACTCGGTAGTTCGGGATCAAAGAGAGACGGGGGTGGACGGAGAGGTCACATACCTCTGTTCACTTAACCTGCACAGTTTCAGTGCGTCTGATTATGAAATCGCTGCATGAGAAACATTAAGCTTTAACCTACTTAGAGATCTCTACTTGTTACTGTCTGCTGTGTGTTTTGTAACTGGCTTTACAGGAAACTCAATCTATTTTTGGAGGTTGACTATGAAACTAAACAGATCAGTCAAACATTAACATTTGGCTGTTTCACTCACGTTTCCCAGAAGTCCCTAAAAATATTATTCTGCTTTGAAGATTTATATTTATTTTAGGAGGCATCATGTTTAACAAGTGTATATTGTCAGTGCTGTACATGGTTTGTCTTCCAGGAGGATTTGTCATCATGAGAAATGTTTTGTCCTCGAGATTCTTCACATGAAGTATGTTAGAGATGTCCTCGGAGCTGAAGGATGTACGGCACGTAGCATGTTATTAGTTATTGTTCCCGGTCATGTCTGTGGAACGATACGTCATCGACCAAGGAAGTTCTTGGTGTGGTTATCACAACCCAACCCCGTCGTAAAAATAACTTTACCATACGACTAAACTGCATTCTCCATCTCGAGGGAAACATTAAAAATGTTGACGTTGTGAATTGAAACAAAGAATATAAAATTACTTTGTTAGGTTTACGCAACAAAACTATTTGTTAAGGTTTAAAATTATTTTTTTTAAAAATGAATTAAAAATGTGACACAGTGGTCGAGCTATAATTTCAGATGCTAGTTTTAAAAAGAGGCTCTAAGTTGTCTGAGCCAGCTGGTTTTATAGGACTGAGTTCTTTTAGATCTCTGTTGTGGTAAAGGGAGTGAAGATAAAGATCTGAGTATTGCCAATGGTTCTTTCAGTAATTGGCGATACTCCAGTAAAATTTTCAGAGATATATTAGAAACCAGAGGAAATAAAATGATTATTGAATTAAATTTAACAATTCTGTCCTGTCATTTACCCTGAGACCATCAACAAGTATACTGAGTGGGAGATTCATCGAGTTACAGCTAGCAGACAATGATTTGATGGTCTTCCAGAACTTCTTTGGGTTTTTGAGGCTTTCTGTAGTCGTAGACAAGAAAAACTTTGCTTTTGCTTGTCGAAGGAGAAAGGTAAATTTATTTCTCAGCTGTCTAAAATTCAGCCAGTCAGCTTCTAGTCCTGACGTACGTGCGCTGGCCCAAACAGCATTACACTCATGCAGTACATCTGCCAGGTCGGCTGTAAACCAAGGATTATCACGCCCTTTAATTTGCAGAATGGGGCGTGTTTATTTACGATACTTATGAAGCTTTTATGAAAATAATTCCAGGCCAGTTCAACGTCATCAAAAATGGCAACTCTATCCCAGTTAAAATGATACAAGTCGTGCAAAAAGGCTTGCACTTCAAACAACTTCATATTACGTTTTTCAACAAAACAAGGCTTACTTTTAAGAATTCTCGTATCTCGCACTGCCGTATCACACAATGATCACTCACATCATGAGGGAAAACACCTGATGCAACAAATTTAAAAGGCATATTTGTTAAAATGAAGTCAATGAGTGTAGATTTTTGTATGCATTTGGGATTGGGTCTTGTAGGTGAGTTAATTAATTGTGTAAAATTTAGAGAGTCACAGTGTGCAGACTCCAGATCAGCTCTGACTGGTTGTTTTCCTGCCGTTAGGAGCACCAGAGGACACCGGAGGAACATGAATGTCTCATGTACTACTGTCAGGATATAATGACCATTTTATGAAAATAACTTGTTTTTGCTCCATTCTGCCTACTGCAGCTTTAATCCCTACTTCCATAGCCTTTCTATTATAAATTGTTCTTGGTAAAAACACGCACGGCGCTACTTTACTGAATTTCACAAATCTGAATTTGTGAACCCAAACAAAGTTTTTGAAATTTCAAAACTTTCTGAGAATTTCAAAATTGAATTCAAACCACATACTTTCAGATATAATACTTTCAAAATAAAGTATTTAAATGCTATAAATGGTGGTATATAAGTTTCAACATTAAGTGTTCAGCGGTCGTTACATTTTGCGATCAGGTATTTGCAAAGATTTACAAGCATCATATGTGTGTTTTCTAGTTTGCACTGAGCACCAGTTGTACAAAATACTTAAACTACATCCCAATATGAGCTTTCAGCCCATCTGCACCGTCCACGTATATCATTTACAGGTGTTAATACTGAATACAGAATATGACACGTGTGATGTGGAAGGTTACAGTAAGCAAGTAGAAACATGTAAACAGGAGAAACTTTATGTGAGAGGAACTGAGAGAGAGTTTGAAACCCATAGCTGGGTAGGAAGCGGAGGTTAATGATTGCCTCCTGTTTCCTAACATCCTCCCCGTTGAGCTAATCTACAATCACATTCTTTCATTGGAGGGGAAAGTGGAGGAGAGTCTCTCTGAACCTGATATCTCTGCAGCACAGTGGACGAACTAACCTGGGAGTGTCTCACTTTCACTTCTGGCAACGACTGAAGCTTCTTAATAATGCCATAAATAACCACTTCAATGAGGCGGCGTGACAAGGCAACAGAAATTAGGTTACATGAGTTTATGACAGAAGAGTGAGAAGAGAATCTGTAGAGTTACGTTCTCAGGAAGTGATTTTAAATGTCAACTCTGGCCATGCATGGATAAGAATTATCCTCATTATTTAAGTCACCTTGTTCTCAGTCGCTGTGTGTAAACATCATCATATGTGTGTGTGTGTGTGTGTGTTGTGTATGTGTGTGTGTGTGTGTGAATGTGTGAATGCTGACATGTATTGTAAAGAGCTTTGAGTGGTCAGAAGACTAGATAAGAGATATATAAGTGCAGGTCCATTGACCATATCAGTGTGAGTTTCTGAGTGTTGGAGGTATCGGCTGTAGAGACGTCTGACTTCTCTCCAGCAGAATGGAACTAGATGGCGCTCGCCGCTCGGCTTGTTGTGCTCAAAGCGCCGAAATACATTTGAAAAACTCAGCAGAAATGTCTCTTTCCAGATATCATGACCCGGTTACTCCAGATAATCCACAGACTTTGTCCTGAGCAGTTTCATGTAGGAACTGTTTTCTTTCTACCAACCAAATCACTGCAACACATTCTCACTCCCAACTCATCAAATACCGCCGCTTGGTCGGCGCCGCTTTACTGTTACTGTTGGACCGACCAGGGACGGCGTGTCAATATAAACTCGTTACATGCATACTGTCCTTTCAAAATAAACTTCCGCTCTCACAGGAAGTTAGGTTTAGGCAACACGACCACGTTAGGGTTAGGAAGCGGTCGTGGTTGACGTTAACTTCAATGACTAACGTCTCACGTAACTCACGTAACTCACGTGAGTCACGACGTGACAAAATAAGTCAACATTACTTTTAGCATCACACGGGACACGAACAGCTCCTGGTTGAAAGTCTTGTGTTTGTTTGACACGTCCACTTCCCGTCCTGAACGGACTCTCATTCTATTAATACTACGTCACTGCTCCGACCGTCGAATAACGCCGCGGCTGGGTTTACAGTGGAGCTAATTGAAGGCCCGGGTCGTCACATACTGTTGCTAAAGGGCGTCTCCGTGCGTCGGTATCCCATCCTGAGGAGCGCTGACCAAACGACGGTATTTAACGAGTTGGGAGTGAGAACGGGTTGATCACCGCGCAGGAGGAAGCGTGCATCATGGATGAGAGGCTCGTGGCTCATAGTTTACAGCTAACCGATACTACCAGATCACCTAGCATCACTGAGCTAGCTAACGCTACAGCTAACCGAGGACGCCTTCATTCTCACGCTCTCACGAGCCAGAGCTTCTCGTCCACGCTTCCTACTGTGCTGTGATCCGGTGATTATTAGCTAGAGAGCAGAAGTAGAAACTGGACGCACACACGCTCACACTCACACACACACAAAACATTTCCAGCTATGCTGACGAGAGCAGAAGAGGAAAGTTGACCCTCACACAGGTGTGATCGGATCACACATGCTGTGGAGGTAACAGGAAGTGGTCGACAGGAAAGCGAAAGGCAGCATCTGTTTCCTTCTATTCATCTGTTGGTGCTTCGATGAGGCTGGAGTAGAGTGAACATCCTCTCATACTCATTTCATTCCTCTCCAGGTCTGCAGCCTTGCTGCTGCTTCTCTTAGCATCATGTGTATAATCACTGGTGGAGCTGTGTGTCATTTCCCCAGAGACGCCACCATGTTTTAATGCTGGACGTCTGTTTGGTTCACTGGATACAAGCTTTGGATTTTAAATGCTCGTATTCATTTTCATGTCGAGAGTCGAGGCTTTTTCACTCCGGAGACGAAGACGAAAATGCATAATATTCGTTGGCAATTTTTCGTGTTTAAACCTTTCACACCAAGGCCGACAGGAATATTTGCTCTCTCTGCATTCCACCGAAAGTTAAAGTTTCACACCGTCACACAATCATTGATTCATAAGTTGTTTTTTTTTTTTTTTAAAGATTATTTTT
Organism: Sebastolobus alascanus; assembly: GCA_916701645.2. NCBI lineage: Eukaryota > Metazoa > Chordata > Actinopteri > Perciformes > Sebastidae > Sebastolobus > Sebastolobus alascanus. The sequence continues at coordinate 135,744 of CAKAOJ020000235.1, forward strand.
TGGAGCGTTTTTATGCCTTTATTTATAGGACAGTGGATAGTCTTAGAAAGGGGGAGAGAGAGGGGGCGACATGCGGAAATGGCCACAGGTCGGATTCGAACCCGGGCCTACCGCGGGCCTCAGCCTTATGGGCGCCCGCACACCAGCAGAGCTAGCGGGGCGCCCGCATAAGTTGTTTTTACAATAATAAAACCAAACTCAACTCTACGCGCTGGAGACGGGCTCTTTATTATTCCTTTATTATATAAGTGTGCAGGTCTGTGTAGAAAAGTTACGTGTGTAAATGTTGAGTTTATTGATCTGGTTCTCAGCATTTATGACTCGACTGGATCATATTTATAGTTCATCATTATGTGATACGTGGACTTTAAAGCTGCAGTTGGTAGAAATGGAGGAAATATAATAAAAAAACTGTTATTTATATAAAACGGTCACTATATCCTGACAGTAGTGCATGAAACAGGTAATCTGAAAAACATCATGTTCCTCTGAGTCCTCCGGTGCTCCTAACGGCATCTACAGGATTTCACAGACTGGAGGAAAACAACCAATCAGAGCTGATCTGGAGTCTGTCGTCTCTGAGCAGCTGTCATCACTCGTGAACTCCAATCAATCGGTCAAACTAGGCAGCGCTGATCAGATATGAATCAATATCCTGTTACTGTAATGACTATTTCTCTCCTCAGATGTTCTCAGAATCATCTTGTAGTTACTGTTTAGCTGTAAAATGAGAAAGTTTGTGACCCGGCAGCCATGTTGAGATCTGCTGAGGAAATACCAAGCCCCGCCCACCAGCCGGAGCACAGCCAATAGGAACGCTCTCTCTCTCTGAAATGATCTGTGATTGGTCAAAGTCTCCCGTCACAGACTAGATTATCTAAAGTCTGAAAACAGAGCCATGAGGAGGAGCAGAAGTCTAGTTTTCTCTCAGAACACTTGAATTACAATATGCTGAAAGGTTATTATGGGATGTTTGCCCAATGATGATAAAAACATTCTGCCTACTGCAGCTTTAATACACGGCTTAATGGTCCGTTTATAACGATCAGCTTACAGCCGGAGCTCCGTGGAGTTCATATGCTTCCGTTGCTGGTAATAACAATAATAGGCTAATAATAATAATAATAATAATAATAAGGCTGAACTGGATAGCTGGAAGCATCGAAGCTTCATTCTTAACGTTGACATTGTAATTATTATTACTGAGAGCAACTTGCCGGCTGGCGGGTCTAGCCTTAACCGTAGCTCCATCCATAAACAGAATTATGGCTTTGGCTTCAGAGAAAATCTATTGATCCTGTGAGAAAAAGTCATTAGTTTATCGGTTGGTTGGTTTTTATCGGCATCCGAAATTTGCACAAATCAAAACAGCTGTGGAAAATAAAAAGTTTCGTATTCGGTGGATATGCTCATCGAGAAAGATGGGTTTGACTTTTTGAATTGACATGAGATTTATTTGCACAAATTATTTGCGTTTGGTCTGAAAAGACATTTAGATGAGAAGACTGATACCGGTCTTTTGTTCATATATTTAATATAAAAGTACAACCAGCAGCTGTTTAGCTTAGCTTAGCATAAAGACTGGAAGCAGCTAGTCTGGCTCTTTCAAAAGGTAACAAAAGAAAGTGAATACATTATTTACCAAAATGTAAACCTTTACCCTTAAATTTGTTGCACCTGTGTGTTTGATTTCTTTAGGTTCACAGAGTCCAAAGTACTCCAGCAAAAGTCCCGTGGACTTCCAGGTAGCTCATGTGTTGGATATATTTTAAATATGTTGTCATCTTAAAAGAGGATTGGGAGAGTTATTTCCTGTCACTCTCAATTGAATACTGCCGATCAAACGTAATAAACTCACATGACAACACTTCCTGTCGCCAGATTACAGTTTACATTGGTATCACAGTGTTAGCATGAGCCGACAGAGCCCATGAAAAGAGCAAAACCAACAATGAATCGATCCTACTGTTCCTTCATTACAATGAACACACACACACACACACACACACACACACACACACACACACACACACACACACACTGTGTTTATTTTAGGTCAATCCTGCACCAGAGCACCAAATGTGTATTCATCAGCAGATAAAAGTAGTCCCAAAACAAATAGACTCTTTCCTCTTGTTTTAGTAACATTTGATAAAAACTACAGTGCCCAGCTGTTTTCTTAAATTACTGAGTGTTTTTTAAAGAATGAAACGATATATATCTGTCAGCCATTTTTAAAGATTTACATCTCCAGCAGGAACCTACAGACACGGTATGGAAGTCGGATGGTATTGAGAGACGGACTAACACATCGTTGGTTTTGGTCTTCTTTTCCTTTCAGTATAAATCAGCTTATTTGGGGATTTTTTTTTTTTTTAACAGAGTATTTTTTACACTCTGAACAAGCCTGTATATGTGCCAATCAGAGCTTATGTCACTAATGTGGCTGTAAACCCGCCAGAGCGGCCTGTCCCTCGCCTTGCTAAATAACAAATCATTATATTATATAGTAGTAGTATATTTATTTAGTCTTTATATGATTAGCTGCCAAATCTGAGGCTACAGTACATGTTGAAACACCACCCAACCCTGACCCTCTGCATAATGAGAAACCATCATGATAAGGTGGGTTGTTTTGTTGTCCAGAGCATCCTGTTTTATAACACCTAGGCATCACAATTTCAAAGTAAAGGTAGATCACTCTAAATATACCATTATATATCATTATATATGTATATTAAATATATTGTTTTTCTTCTTCCTTTCAACAGAGAGCTACAGGAATGAGTCCTAAAACCCAGAAGTGAATTAACATTTTAGCACTTCCTGTTCCCTCGTCTGGAAGTCAATGGGTTTTTAGTTAGATGTTTGTAATAAGTTAACACGAGCTGAAGAGATTTTAACATTTTGTTCTACAACATAAAATACATCAGGAAATATCCCACTGGTGAATTGTGAAGCCTTTATGTTTCTTTCGGTTGCTAACAAGTGTCTAAATGAGACTAAACGTCATCACGCCGACTCGTTCTCCTTTACAGTCTCGTTGTGTTTATACTCACGCTCATGTGACCGTGATGGAGTTCGTTTATAGACTAACGTTAGCTTTTTACTTCTGGTGATTGTATTTACACATCAAAAATCATAAAGTGGTGTTCATTAGTGGAGATTATCTTGCAGCTGCTTGCTTACTCATTTTGAGTTAGTATCATAAACGTGTGTTTACCACAGAGCTGATTTTCTGCAATAATCCAAAACCCAATGGAACAATCCCATTGGCTGTTAGTGGAGGGAACCAGGGTGATGATCACTTCCTGTTAGTGGAGGGAACCAGGGAGATGATCACTTCCTGTTAGTGGAGGGAACCAGGGAGATGATCACTTCCTGTTAGTGGAGGGAACCAGGGAGATGATCACTTCCTGTTAGTGGAGGGAACCAGGGAGATGATCACTTCCTGTTAGTGGAGGGAACCAGGGAGATGATCACTTCCTGTTAGTGGAGGGAACCAGGGAGATGATCACTTCCTGTTAGTGGAGGGAACCAGGGAGATGATCACTTCCTGTTAGTGGAGGGAACCAGGGAGATGATCACTTCCTGTTAGTGGAGGGAACCAGGGAGATGATCACTTCCTGTTAGTGGAGGGAACCAGGGAGATGATCACTTCCTGTTAGTGGAGGGAACCAGGGAGATGATCACTTCCTGTTAGTGGAGGGAACCAGGGAGACGATCACTTCCTGTTAGTGGAGGGAACCAGGGAGATGATCACTTCCTGTTAGTGGAGGGAACCAGAGAGATGATCACTTCCTGATAGTGGAGGGAACCAGGGAGATGATCACTTCCTGTTAGTGGAGGGAACCAGGGAGATGAGCACTTCCTGTTAGTGGAGGGAACCAGAGAGATGATCACTTCCTGTTAGTGGAGGGAACCAGAGAGATGATCACTTCCTGTTAGTGGAGGGAACCAGGGAGATGATCACTTCCTGTTAGTGGAGGGAACCAGAGAGATGATCACTTCCTGTTAGTGGAGGGAACCAGGGAGATGATCACTTCCTGTTAGTGGAGGGAACCAGGGAGATGATCACTTCCTGTTAGTGGAGGGAACCAGGGTGATGATCACTTCCTGTTAGTGGAGGGAACCAGGGAGATGATCACTTCCTGTTAGTGGAGGGAACCAGGGAGATGATCACTTCCTGTTAGTGGAGGGAACCAGGGAGATGATCACTTCCTGTTAGTGGAGGGAACCAGAGAGATGTTCACTTCCTGTTAGTGGAGGGAACCAGGGAGATGATCACTTCCTGTTAGTGGAGGGAACCAGGGAGATGATCATTTCCTGTTAGTGGAGGGAACCAGGGAAATGATCACTTCCTGTTAGTGGAGGGAACCAGGGAGATGATCACTTCCTGTTAGTGGAGGGAACCAGAGAGATGATCACTTCCTGTTAGTGGAGGAACCAGAGAGATGATCACTTCCTGTTAGTGGAGGGAACCAGGGAGATGATCACTTCCTGTTAGTGGAGGGAACCAGAGAGATGATCACTTCCTGTTAGTGGAGGGAACCGGGAGTATCATTCCTTTAGTGGAGGGAACCAGGAAGTACACTTCCCGTTAGTGGAGGAACCAGTTTTACTTCTGTAGTGGAGGAACCGGGGTGATCATTCCTTTGGGAGGAAAGGGTTGTCACTTCCTGTTATGGAGGGAACCAGGGATGATACTTGAGGAGGAACCGGGAAAATCACTTCCTGTTAGTGGAGGAACGGGAAGACACCGATACTACCAGATCACCTAGCATCACTGAGCTAGCTAACGTTACAGCTAACCGATACTACCAGATCACCTAGCATCACTGAGCTAGCTAACGTTACAGCTAACCGATACTACCAGATCACGTAGCATCACTGCGCTAGCTAACGTTACAGCTAACCGATACTACCAGATCACCTAGCATCACTGAGCTAGCTAACGTTACAGCTAACCGATACTACCAGATCACCTAGCATCACTGAGCTAGCTAACGTTACAGCTAACCGATACTACCAGATCACCTAGCATCACTGCGCTAGCTAACGTTACAGCTAACCGATACTACCAGATCACCTAGCATCACTGAGCTAGCTAACGTTACAGCTAACCGATACTACCAGATCACCTAGCATCACTGAGCTAGCTAACGTTACAGCTAACCGATGCTACCAGATCACCTAGCATCACTGAGCTAGCTAACGTTACAGCTAACCGATACTACCAGATCACCTAGCATCACTGAGCTAGCTAACGTTACAGCTAACCGATACTACCAGATCACCTAGCATCACTGAGCTAGCTAACGTTACAGCTAACCGATACTACCAGATCACCTAGCATCACTGAGCTAGCTAACGTTACAGCTAACCGATACTACCAGATCACCTAGCATCACTGAGCTAGCTAACGTTACAGCTAACCGATACTACCAGATCACCTAGCATCACTGAGCTAGCTAACGTTACAGCTAACCGATACTACCAGATCACGTAGCATCACTGAGCTAGCTAACGCTACAGCTAACCGGTACTACCAGATCACCTAGCATCACTGAGCTAGCTAACGTTACAGCTAACCGATACTACCAGATCACCTAGCATCACTGAGCTAGCTAACGTTACAGCTAACCGATACTACCAGATCACCTAGCATCACTGAGCTAGCTAACGTTACAGCTAACCGAGGACGCCTTCATTCTCACGCTCTCACGAGCAAGAGCTTCTCGTCCACGCTTCCTACTGTGCTGTGATCCGGTGATTATTAGCTAGAGAGCAGAAGTAGAAACTGGACGCACACACGCTCACACACGCACACACACTCACACACACACACGCACACACAACATTTCCAGCTATGCTGACGAGAGCAGAAAAGTAAAGTTGACCCTCACACAGGTGTGATAGGATCACACATGCTGTGGAGGTAACAGGAAGTGGTCGACAGGAAAGCGAAAGGCAGCATCTGTTTCCTTCTATTCATCTGTTGGTGCTTCGATGAGGCTGGAGTAGAGTGAACATCCTCTCATACTCACTTCATTCCTCTCCGGGTCTGCAGCCTTGCTGCTGCTTCTCTTAGCATCATGTGTAAAATCACTGGTGCTGCTGTGTGTCATTTCCCCAGAGACGCCACCATGTTTTAATGCTGGACGTCTGTTAGGTTCACTGGATACAAGCTTTGGATTTTAAATACTCATATTCATGTTCATGTCGAGAGTCGAGGCCTTTTCACTCCGGAGATGAAGACGAAAATGCATAATATTCGTTGGCAATTTTTCGTGTTTAAACCTTTCACACCAAGGCCGACACGAATATTTGCTCTCTCTGCATTCCACCGAAAGTTAAAGTTTCACACCGTCACACAATCATTGATTCATAAGTTGTTTTAATAATAAAACCAAACTCAACTCTACGCGCTGGAGACGGGCTCTTTATTATTCCCTGTATTATATAAGTGTGCAGGTTTGTGTAGAAAAGTTACAACGTGTGTAAATGTTGAGTTTATTGATCTGGTTTTCAGCATTTATGACTCGACTGGATCATATTTATAGTTCATCATTATGTGATACGTGGACTTTAAAGCTGCAGTTGGTAGAAATGGAGGAAATATAATAAAAAAACAGTTATTTATATAAAACGGTCACTATATCCTGACAGTAGTACATGAAACAGGTAATCTGAAAAACATCATGTTCCTCCGGTGTCCTCCGGTGCTCCTAACGGCATCTGCAGGATTTCACAGACTGGAGGAAAACAACCAATCAGATCTGATCTGGAGTCCGTCGTCTCTGAGCAGCTGTCAATCACTCACCAACTCCGATCAAACGGTCAAACTAGGCAGCTCTGATCAGATATGAATCAATATTCTGTTACTGTAATGACTATTTCTCTCCTCAGATGTTCTCAGAATCATCTTGTAGTTACTGTTTAGCTGTAAAATGAGAAAGTTTGTGACCCGGCAGCCATGTTGAGATCTGCTGAGGAAATACCAAGCCCCGCCCACCAGCCGGAGCACAGCCAATAGGAACGCTCTCTCTCTCTGAAATGACCTGTGATTGGTCAAAGTCTCCCGTCACAGACTAGATTATCTAAACCCTGAAAACAGAGACATGAGGAGGAGCAGAAGTCTAGTTTTCTCTCAGAACACTTGAATTACAATATGCTGAAAGGTTATTATGGGATGTTTTCCCAAGTTGATAAAAACATTCTGCCTACTGCAGCTTTAATACACGGCTTAATGGTCCGTTTATAACGATCAGCTTACAGCCGGAGCTCCGTGGAGTTCATATGCTTCCGTTGCTGGTAATAACAATAATAGGCTAATAATAATAATAATAATAATAATAATAATAATAATAATAAGGCTGAACTGGATAGCTGGAAGCATCGAAGCTTCATTCTTAACGTTGACATTGTAATTATTATTACTGAGAGCAACTTGCCGGCTGGCGGGTCTAGCCTTAACCGTAGCTCCATCCATAAACAGAATTATGGCTTTGGCTTCAGAGAAAATCTATTGATCCTGTGAGAAAAAGTCATTAGTTTATCGGCTGGTTGGTTTTTATCGGCATCCGAAATTTGCACAAATCAAAACAGCTGTGGAAAATAAAAAGTTTCGTATTCGGTGGATATGCTCATCGAGAAAGATGGGTTTGAATTTTTGAATTGTCGTGAGATTTATTTGCACAAATTATTTGCGTTTGGTCTGAAAAGACATTTAGATGAGAAGATTGATACCAGTCTTTTGTTCATATATTAAATATAAAAGTACAACCAGCAGCTGTTTAGCTTAGCTTAGCATAAAGACTGGAAGCAGCTAGTCTGGCTCTTTCAAAAGGTAACAAAAGAAAGCGAATACATTATTTACCAAAATGTAAACCTTTACCCTTAAATTTGTTACACCTGTGTGTTTGATTTCTTTAGGTTCACAGAGTCCAAAGTACTCCAACAAAAGTCCCGTGGACTTCCAGGTAGCTCATGTGTTGGATATATTTTAAATATGTTGTCATCTTAAAAGAGGATTGGGAGAGTTATTTCCTGTCACTCTCAATTGAATACTGCCGATCAAACGTAATAAACTCACATGACAACACTTCCTGTCGCCAGATTACAGTTTACATTGGTATCACAGTGTTAGCATGAGCCGACAGAGCCCATGAAAAGAGCAAAACCAACAATGAATCGATCCTACTGTTCCTTCATTACAATGAACACACACACACACACACACACACACACACACACACTGTGTTTATTTTAGGTCAATCCTGCACCAGAGCACCAAATGTGTATTCATCAGCAGATAAAAGTAGTCCCAAAACAAATAGACTCTTTCCTCTTGTTTTAGTAACATTTGATAAAAACTACAGTGCCCAGCTGTTTTCTTAAATTACTGAGTGTTTTTTAAAGAATGAAACGATATATATCTGTCAGCCATTTTTAAAGATTTACATCTCCAGCAGGAACCTACAGACACGGTATGGAAGTCGGATGGTATTGAGAGACGGACTAACACATCGTTGGTTTTGGTCTTCTTTTCCTTTCAGTATAAATCAGCTTATTTGGGGATTTTTTTTTTTTTAACAGAGTATTTTTTACACTCTGAACAAGCCTGTATATGTGCCAATCAGAGCTTATGTCACTAATGTGGCTGTAAACCCGCCAGAGCGGCCTGTCCCTCGCCTTGCTAAATAATAAATCATTATATTATATAGTAGTAGTATATTTATTTAGTCTTTATATGATTAGCTGCCAAATCTGAGGCTACAGTACATGTTGAAACACCACCCAACCCTGACCCCTCTGCATAATGAGAAACCATCATGATAAGGTGGGTTGTTTTGTTGTCCAGAGCATCCTGTTTTATAACACCTGGGCATCACAATTTCAAAGTAAAGGTAGATCACTCTAAATATACCATTATATATCATTATATATGTATATTAAATATATTGTTTTCTTCTTCCTTTCAACAGAGAGCTACAGGAATGAGTCCTAAAACCCAGAAGTGAATTAACATTTTAGCACTTCCTGTTCCCTCGTCTGGAAGTCAACGGGTTTTTAGTTAGATGTTTGTAATAAGTTAACACGAGCTGAAGAGATTTTAACATTTTGTTCTACAACATAAAATACATCAGGAAATATCCCACTGGTGAATTGTGAAGCCTTTATGTTTCTTTCGGTTGCTAACAAGTGTCTAAATGAGACTAAACGTCATCACGCCGACTCGTCCTCCTTTACAGCCTCGTTGTGTTTATACTCACGCTCATGTGACCGTGGTGGAGTTCGTTTAAAGACTAACGTTAGCTTTTTACTTCTGGTGATTGTATTTACACATCAAAAATCATAAAGTGGTGTTCATTAGTGGAGATTATCTTGCAGCTGCTTGCTTACTCATTTTGAGTTAGTATCATAAACGTGTGTTTACCACAGAGCTGATTTTCTGCAATAATCCAAAACCCAATGGAGCAATCCCATTGGCTGTTAGTGGAGGGAACCAGGGAGATGATCACTTCCTGTTAGTGGAGGGAACCAGGGAGATGATCACTTCCTTTTAGTGGAGGGAACCAGGGAGATGATCACTTCCTTTTAGTGGAGGGAACCAGGGAGATGATCACTTCCTGTTAGTGGAGGGAACCAGGGAGATGATCACTTCCTGTTAGTGGAGGGAACCAGGGAGATGATCACTTCCTGTTAGTGGAGGGAACCAGGGAGATGATCACTTCCTGTTAGTGGGGGGAACCAGGGAGATGATCACTTCCTGTTAGTGGAGGGAACCAGAGAGATGATCACTTCCTGTTAGTGGAGGGAACCAGAGAGATGTTCACTTCCTGTTAGTGGAGGGAACCAGGGAGATGATCACTTCCTGTTAGTGGAGGGAACAAGGGAGATGATCACTTCCTGTTAGTGGAGGGAACCAGGGAGATGATCACTTCCTTTTAGTGGAGGGAACCAGAGAGATGATCACTTCCTGTTAGTGGAGGGAACCAGGGAGATGATCACTTCCTTTTAGTGGAGGGAACCAGGGAGATGATCACTTCCTGATAGTGGAGGGAACCAGGGAGATGATCACTTCCTTTTAGTGGAGGGAACCAGGGAGATGATCACTTCCTTTTAGTGGAGGGAACCAGGGAGATGATCACTTCCTGTTAGTGGAGGGAACCAGGGAGATGATCACTTCCTGTTAGTGGAGGGAACCAGGGAGATGATCACTTCCTGTTAGTGGAGGGAACCAGGGAGATGATTACTTCCTGTTAGTGGAGGGAACCAGGGAGATGATCACTTCCTTTTAGTGGAGGGAACCAGGGAGATGATCACTTCCTGTTAGTGGAGGGAACCAGGGAGATGATCACTTCCTGTTAGTGGAGGGAACCAGGGAGATGATCACTTCCTGTTAGTGGAGGGAACCAGGGAGATGATCACTTCCTGTTAGTGGAGGGAACCAGGGAGATGATCACTTCCTGTTAGTGGAGGGAACCAGGGAGATGATCACTTCCTGTTAGTGGAGGGAACCAGAGAGATGATCACTTCCTGTTAGTGGAGGGAACCAGGGAGATGATCACTTCCTGTTAGTGGAGGGAACCAGGGAGATGATCACTTCCTGTTAGTGGAGGGAACCAGGGAGATGATCACTTCCTGTTAGTGGAGGGAACCAGGGAGATGATCACTTCCTGTTAGTGGAGGGAACCAGGGAGATGATCACTTCCTGTTAGTGGAGGGAACCAGGGAGATGATCACTTCCTGTTAGTGGAGGGAACCAGGGAGATGATCACTTCCTGTTAGTGGAGGGAACCAGGGAGATGATCACTTCCTGTTTGTGGAGGGAACCAGGGAGATGATCACTTCCTGTTAGTGGAGGGAACCAGGGAGATGATCACTTCCTGTTAGTGGAGGGAACCAGGGAGATGATCACTTCCTGTTAGTGGAGGGAACCAGGGAGATGATCACTTCCTGTTAGTGGAGGGAACCAGGGAGACGATCACTTCCTAACCCTGACACAGGCAGGTCTGTTTGCCTTTGACAGGAGTCAGGAACGTGAGGTCAAGGCAGCTTCAGGTATTGTGTGTTGACTCCTGGTTGATGTTTAATCCAGAGTTTACATTACTGCAGTGGGTGGAGTGCAGTCTCCATACCTGCTAACACAACTCTGACCAGCAGGAACGACCTCAGCAAACTGATAAACACGGCTGGAAATAGACTGAAACACTGTTGGTTCATAGATACTGAAATCACAGTTTGACTGACTTTCAAAGCAGATATCAGTGTGTTTGGATTGGAACTGCTAAGTGATCTCAAATAATGTGTTTTTACTGGAACTACTTTCTACAGAAGAAATAGTCCCAACATAATTCAGATATCTCAAAACTAAAAGTTTCTGCATTGCTAAATACCTGTAGGACAGAAAATGTTTAGAACAATGGTTCCACACCAGAGCCACTTAGGGGGGCGCCAAAGAAACCAGGAGGTGCACCAGGATGTGTCTGCTCTGAGGTTGTCAAAATTAGATTTGCTCATGTATAACTAAAACCATAATAACACACTTACTGGATAATTTATACAAAAGTCTGTTTATAAAACTATTTAAAAAGATATATATTTCTTTGTTTCTTAGTTTAACATTTAACAAAATCTTCTGTTACAATTCATATTTGTTGGCGTTTAGCCTTTCAATAATATAAGTTTTTATAATTAAAAACTATTTGCTCTCCCACTTGACGTTCACAAAGAGAGGCCCACACCTGTATTAACGGGGCGGTCTAGCAGCAATCTAACAACACAAATTACATTTATTTAACCACAAAAACAAAAAGTCTATTTCGGCTCAAACACTATTATAGTAAATTAATGAAGTTGTTACAAAAGAAAAATATCATATTATGGATCCGTCAAGACGTCATCACTTTATTTATGTTGACGAAACTGACGAGTTTGATTCAGTAAAGAAAGTTTAATTTAATTAAAAAAAGACTAATTTAATACACTGAATCACTGTATTCAAACTGAGGATTTGTAATGTTTTTAGGGTGATGATGTCGGGGATGAGCCTCAGCTTTTCTTAGATACAAGTAAGGGAGGCTCTGAGTAAAAAAGGTTGGGAACCACTGCTTTAAAAGATGCAGTTTATTTCATTAACAGGATTATTTTTTTTCCATCACAGATCTGTTCCTTTCTATCAGCCTGATGGTGATACCTATGTTTCCAGTCTATCCGACCTGGCCCTGCCCATCTGGAAAACTAATGACTAAAATAGATGAGTGCACTTCCTCTGTGATGGTAGTGATGTCAAGATCCCACCAGATTAACTGTTCTGACGTTTGATGCCAGTTATTCACAATGTTTCTTTGTCTTTCATCTCTGGTTTTTCCAACAGATGATGCACCGATGCTACTTCTGGCCTTCCCTCCTCAACACACATCACCAACAGTTCTGAATCACTGAGTCCTCAGTTCACATTTTCTGTCATCCAAACTACACTTCCATTTTTCTCAAATACAAACCAAAAGTAAATATTGACTTTACGCTTGTTACGTAACGTTAGGTAAGAATGTCCGCTAAGGGCGGTTGTTATTTATTTACGCTAGTTGCATTGTAACCGCTGTTACGTAACGCTGTTACGTAACGCTGTTACGTTATGCTGTCACGTTATGCTGTCACGTTATGCTGTTACGTTACGCTGTTACGTTACGCTGTTACGTTACGCTGCTACGCTACGCTGTTACTTCACGCTGTTACGTTACGCTGTTACGTTACGCTGTTACGTTACGCTGTTACGTTACGCTGTTACGTTACGCTGCTACGCTACGCTGTTACTTCACGCTGTTACGTTACGCTGTTACGTTACGCTGTTACATTACGCTGTTACATTACGCTGTTACTTCACGCTGTTACGGTACGCTGTTACGTTACGCTGTTACGTTACTCTGTTGTGTTATGCTGTTACTTCACGCTGTTACGTTACGCTGTTATGTTACGCTGTTATGTTACGCTGTTACATTACGTTGTTACGTTACGCTGTTACGTTACGCTGTTACTTCACGCTGTTACGTTACGCTGTTACTTCACTCTGTTACGTTACGCTGCTACGCTACGCTGCTACGCTACGCTGCTACGTTACGATGCTACGTTACGCTGTTACATTACGCTGTTACATTACGCTGTTACTTCACGCTGTTACGTTACGCTGTTGCTGTTACGTTACGCTGTTACGTTACGCTGTTACGTTACGCTGTTACATTACGCTGTTACGTTACGCTGTTACGTTACGCTGCCATGTTACGCTGCTACGCTACGCTGCTACGTTACGATGCTACGTTACGTTGCTACGTTACGCTGCTACGCTACGCTGTTACTTCACGCTGTTACGTTATGCTGTTACGTTACGCTGTTACGTTACGCTGTTACATTACGCTGTTACATTACGCTGTTACGTTACGCTGCTATGTTACGCTGCTATGTTACGCTGCTACGCTACGCTGCTACGTTACGATGCTACGTTACGCTGCTATGTTACGCTGCTACGTTACGCTGCTACGCTACGCTGCTACGTTACAGTGTTATTTTACGCTGTTACGTTACGCTGTTACGTTACGCTGTTACGTTACGCTGTTACGTTACGCTGTTACGTTACGCTGTTACGTTACGCTGTTCCGTTACGCTGTTCCGTTACGCTGTTGCGTTACGCTGTTACTTCACGCTGTTACTTCACGCTATCACGTTACGCTGTCACGTTACGCTGTCACGTTACGCTGTTAGGTTATTATTTTAATACAAACCATGATTTTTTTTCAAACCTTAATCAAGTGGTTTGTCGCCTCAACCTAACTTGCTGATGGTTAGGAGTTATAATGTTTACTGTGTTCATCATCTTAGTTTAGCATGTTAGCATGCCGCCAATATTTGCTAATTAGCAGTAAACACAAAGTACAGCTGAGGGTGATGGGAATGTTATTAGTTTTGCAGGTATCTGGTCACAAACCAAAGTATTAAACAGAATAAAATGTTATTTGTCAAATGTTATTTGATGACAATCCATCCTATAGTGGTCAAGACATTTAACTCAAATGTGAAGCTCATTGTGGTGTTAGAGGAAATGTCACATAAGTTAAAATTCATCATACAGGGAACCTGAAAATGTTTTGACGTTAAATCAAGTAGATGTTGTTATTTAATGGGATGAGTGAAACTTTGACTTGATGGTGGCGCTAGAAGAAAAGTCAGGGGATCACCAGAGTCACTAAGGTTCATCCTCTGGTCACCATAGATATCTGACAATCCATATAATAGTAGGATTCATCCTTTTGAGACCATGAATGGCTCAAAATGATGTAGCAATCCATCCAATAGTTAAATGGTGAAGGGACTATAGCACCTTTTTATTCTTCCAGCTACTCAAAGCGCTTTAAGTTGTTGAGATATTTCAGTTTGGACAAGGGCTGTCAATCGGTTAAAATATTTAATCGATTAAACGCATGATTTTCCATAATTATCATAATAATTAGTTTTGCGTTAATGTCTTAAAGAAATTAGTGGCTTTAAAACAAATTTGCGTTAAGGTGTTATTATCACGTTAACTTTGACCGCCCTAGTCTGGTGGTCGACAGTACCTAGAGCCATGGTGATGACATCATTTAACCACGGGCCTCATATTAATGCATCATTATCAACCAAAGTTTAGGGATGTATCATATCAACATTAAACTTTCTGAAGCATGAGGAGCTCATTACCGCTCAGTAAAAGATGAAGTACAGATGTTTTTAAACCACTTTAAAAGCAGCTCTACTCTTTCTCAAGTACAACACCAGCAGTCAAGTCATCACTACTGATTCAACTCTTCAAGTTACAGACGACATCAGATCTTCAAACCTCCTCGTTTTCATTCACTCAGATTGATAGAACTCATGTGGAACAGATGTTCTAGTTCTAGTTGTGGTTCTAGTTGTGGTTCTAGTTCTAGTTCTAGTTCGTGTCTGTGTATTTTCTGTCTGTCTCTGACATCACCACCGCCACTCTGTCTGTCTGGCTGAGCTGCTTTCGTAAAATATTGATCATCTCTCCGCCCTTCCTGCTGGCATTTGCCTTAATTGACTGGCAGGGTTAGTGCAAGAACAGAGCTGAACAGAACCGAACAGAGCTGAACAGAGCCGAACAGAGCTGAAGAGAACCGAAGAGAGCCGAACAGAGCCGAACAGAGCCGAACAGAGCCGAACAGAGCCGAACAGAGCCGAACAGAGCTGAAGAGAACCGAAGAGAGCCGAACAGAACCGAACAGAGCCGAACAGAGCCGAACAGAGCCGAAGAGAGCCGAACAGAGCCGAACAGAGCCGAAGAGAGCCGAACAGAGCCGAACAGAGCCGAAGAGAGCCGAAGAGAGCCGAACAGAGCCGAAGAGAGCCGAACAGAGCCGAACAGAGCCGAACAGAGCCGGAGAGAGCTGAAGAGAGCGAACAGAGCTGAAGAGAGCCGGAGAGAGCCGAACAGAGCCGAACAGAGCCGAAGAGAGCCGAACAGAGCCGAACAGAGCCGAAGAGAGCCGAACAGAGCCGAACAGAGCCGAAGAGAGCCGAAGAGAGCCGAACAGAGCCGAAGAGAGCCGAACAGAGCCGAACAGAGCCGAACAGAGCCGAACAGAGCCGAAGAGAGCCGAAGAGAGCCGAACAGAGCTGAAGAGAGCTGGAGAGAGTGATGGTTGAAGTGAGAGGAGAAAAGAACAGAACCGGCTCATCCACATCATAAATGTCAAGGCCCGACTCCTTCCCTTACGCTATAAATCACAGTGTCTCCTTCCTCTTGTTTATCACCTGGTCTCACACTCTCTCTCTCTCCCTCTCTCTCTCTCTCTCTCTCTCTCTCTCTCTCTCTCTCTCTCTCCCTCTCTCTCTCTCTCTCTCTCTCTCTCTCTCTTCTCTCTCTCTCTCTCTCTCTCTCTCTCACTCTCTCTCTCTCTCTCTCTCTCTCTCTCTCTCTCTCTCTCTCTCTCTCTCTCTCTCTCTCTCTCTCTCTCTCTCTCTCTCTCTCTCTCTCTCTCTCTCTCTCTCTCTCTCTCTCTCTCTCTCTCTCTCTCTCTGTCTCTCTCTCTCTCTCCCTCTCTGTCTCTCTCTCTCTCTCCCTCTCTCTCTCTCTCTCTCTCTCCCTCTCTCTCTCTCTCTCTCACTCTCTCTCACTCTCTCTCTCTCCCTCTCTCTCCCTCTCTCTCTCTCTCTCTCTCTCTCTCTCTCTCTCTCTCTCTCTCTCTCTCTCTCTCTCTCTCTCTCTCTCTCTCTCTCTCTCTCTCTCTCTCTCTCTCTCTCTCTCTCTCTCTCTCCCTCTCTCTCTCTCTCTCTCACTCTCTTGTTTTGATCTCACTCTATCGATCTCTGTTTTCTGGGTAATTAGAGACTAAATAAGACACACTGGAACAATCATGGTCACACTTTATAATAACCAGCATTTATAAATAGTAAATTGATAGTTAATTAAACTCAGTTAATAGTTATTTTACTGTTAACAAACAATGAAATGATAATTAATGCTAATTATTAATAATGCTATAATGTCTGTTATTTTATCATTAGTTTGTGTAATATGAAATATACACAATATATATAATTAGTTTATAAATTATAAAGCATTACATTCTGATTACATTAGTACGCTATCTATTAACAGTTTATTGTTCCACACATTATAACATTTATGCTATATTATATATTAAGTATTTGTTAATAATTACTAACTTATTTGTAAACCTTTGAGATATCATTTGTAAAACATCTATAAACATTACATAGATAGATGGACCAGAAACCAATTATTAACCATTGAAGCATTAACTATCTAAATAATGTTTATAAATGCTTTACAAACCAGTTATTAACTATTAACAAAGTGTTACAAATATCTATCTCTGTAATGTTTATATAATAATATAATAATTAGTAAACATTATAAATTATCATTTCATTGTTTGTTAACAGTAAAATAACTATTAACTAAGTTTAATTAACAATCAATTTACCATTTATAAATGATGGTTATTATAAAGCTTATATGATATGATGGGTGTGCGTATTAAAAGCTGCACTATGTTAAATATTTCACATATTTAATGTGGTATACTGTAGTGAAAGTGTTCCCATTGTTTACCCAAGTGAGGTTTTTCCGTCCAATCAGGAGCTGACAAATCAGAGCTCAAAAACACTTTGGGAAATACTCGTATTTACTTTCTTTCTGAGAGAGAGAACAATATCAATCTTCTCGTCTCCCTCTCTCAATAAAAGGCTCTCATTCATTACCATCAGTCACAATGACATGTACAACACTGTGTTTCTTATCAGGATGGGTAATACCGACCCGGTCCAACAGGAAGGCGTTTCTTATCAGGATGGGTAATACCGACCCGGTCCCACAGGAAGGCGTTTCTTATCAGGATGGGTAATACCGACCGGTCCCACAGGAAGGCGTTTCTTATCAGGATGGGTAATACCGACCGGTCCCACAGGAAGGCGTTTCTTATCAGGATGGGTAATACCGACCGGTCCCACAGGAAGGCGTTTCTTATCAGGATGGGTAATACCGACCCGGTCCAACAGGAAGGCGTTTCTTATCAGGATGGGTAATACCAACCCGGTCCCACAGGAAGGCGTTTCTTATCAGGATGGGTAATACCAACCGGTCCCACAGGAAGGCGTTTCTTATCAGGATGGGTAATACCAACCCGGTCCCACAGGAAGGCGTTTCTTATCAGGATGGGTAATACCAACCCGGTCCAACAGGAAGGCGTTTCTTATCAGGATGGGTAATACCGACCCGGTCCCACAGGAAGGCGTTTCTTATCAGGATGGGTAATACCAACCCGGTCCAACAGGAAGGCGTTTCTTATCAGGATGGGTAATACCAACCCGGTCCAACAGGAAGGCGTTTCTTATCAGGATGGGTAATACCAACCCGGTCCCACAGGAAGGCGTTTCTTATCAGGATGGGTAATACCAACCCGGTCACACAGGAAGGCGTATAAATACCACGACATTACACGGATGGACACGTGTGTGTGAACGCCATTCAAACGTCTATCCGCAGTTAAGCAAGAAAACCATTAACTTAAGTAAACTAAGTGAAACACGTAACGGAAACAACTATGGAAAACAAACGTCACGTCAGGTAATTTACAAAAACAACAGTCTTGAACACGCGTCTCCTTGTTAAAAGTCCTGTGTTTGTTGGACCCATCCGACCACCATCAGTGGTTTTTCTCTCTGTTTATACTACGTCATTAACTCTTACCGTAGCATTGATACACGGATGTGTTCACGTTGCAGTCAGTTCAGGATACATGGCGTACAGATGACACGAGGAAATGAAGAGTTAAGTTCTTATTGCACGCTAAACGTCTCGTGCATTATCGTGGCGTTCATACGCCTTTTCTTGTGAACAGCTGGTAACACTATAACCTTCACATTGAATTATATCTGGAACATAAAGATTGTTTATAGCATCGTCATCGATCCAGTGATAGTTTGGACAAGAAGTTGAAATCCTAGATTGAGTTGTTGTTAGCTGCAGAAAAAAGTTCAACCCAAAAACACTGCAGCACTGCTGGAAGCATTTATTACATTATACATTTATTTGCCCAATTTGTTGTCATTGTTGTGTGTTTTGTGTTTTGTAACCTGCAAACAGAAAGTGTCAGTGTTTGGTGTCTCCAGACATCAGCAGCAGAGAAACCAGGCCAACTAATGTAAGAGAGATTCTGTCATGGTAGACTTTGTGTTGACATGAAGCATCCAACACGCTGGTAAACGACTCAGTATATCACTCATGTTTGTGTCTGACACACAGCATATGTTGAAGCTGAAATCGTGTACTTTCATCGGCTTACTCTCTGATGACTGGAAAAGCTTGTTCCTGTTGTGTTATTGCTCTCTCCAACTACATTAATCAAATGCATCGTTTGCCAATTCTTTTAATTGGAAAAAGTTATTAGAGTTGCCGCTAGCATTTGAGAAATAAAGTCGCAAGTTGGCAACATCGTCAAAATGCAGCAAGTACACACCTGTTGTTGGGGATTGTTAAAAGACTTTATGTGAAATGAAGGAAACCGTCAACAAACTCTAACCAACCGACTGACTGTGGCATCACTTCTCTGTGTGTTTGTGTGTATGAAGCAGACTCAGGACTGAGACTTCATTTCAACATTGGTGGACACATATTAAAATAATTATTAATTAAGTTTGAGCATCAAACACTTAATTTCCTGCATTCTGGCACATTTTTATGCACAAATTTATGGTGGAAATATCTTTATTTATGTAAAACACAAAAATCAGGTGGCAGGTGACAATTCAAAATATAAGAATAAAATTGTGTTAATCGTAACATGTTGGTCTTAATCAGTGTTTGGTTGTTCTTAGCTCCACACTCTGGTGTCACTTCTGGTGTGAATGTGTGTGTATGTGTGTGTGTGTGTGTGTGTGAATGGATGAATGCTGACAATCAAGTTTACCTGATGCAGCGTCTGAAGAGCAAGTGTGTGGCGGTATGCAGCCGTCAGAGCACATCTCCAACGGCCAACTGTTGAGGAGACACGTCTTCTAATAACAGACATCAGGACGTTGTTTATAGTCGCAGTCTAGATGTTCGCTAGAGACGGATATTATGTAACGGATAATGTACAGCTAGCGGGTCATTGTTGTGAAAGAATCCCCTTCAGGGGATTCTTTCACAACAATGACCCGCTAGCTGTACATTATCACGCTTATTACACGACTACTTACTGAAGAAATTAATATTTAGACACAAAAACGGTCCTCCAGAGTCCGACATCAGAGCTGCGCCCATAGCAACGGTCTGTTATACATAGCAACGGTTTGTTATACATAGCAACGGTCTGTTATACATAGCAACGGTCTGTTACACGTAGCAACGGTCTGTTATACGTAGCAACAGTCTGTTATACGTAGCAACGGTCTGTTATACGTAGCAACGGTCTGTTATACATAGCAACGGTCTGTTATACAGAAATAACAGACCGCAGAACGCCGTGATTGACCAATCAGAATCGAGTATTCAACACAGCCGTGTAATAAGTCCATTTAATGATCACTGGTATAATAACCACGTAAATGCGATGAAAACAATTAGCAGTTCACACTGCTGGTGCTCCATAATGAAGAAGAAAAACAGAAAGAGGAGGAATGTTTCTGACCAATGAGAGAACAGCTTGCAGTATTAGTTTATAACTTTTGGACCGCTCTTGATGCTGCCGTGTGAACACAAACAAATAACTGTGTCAAGTTAGTCCTGAATCTGAACAAAGGAAATGAACTGCAGGTCTGAAGCTAGGCAGGAAGCTTTTTATAGGGTTTGCAACCACGTCTTTATGTTGAAGTTTGTATGCTGCATCTTTAATGCTGGTCTCCTAAATGCCTGCTAATGCATTTTGACTATACCTGTTTTCTAATATATTATATATATATATATATATATATATATAATATATTCTAAGTCAAATGTGTGATTCTCTTCCTTCCATCCTTGCTAGCCTCATGAGTTTGTGCCTTAATGCAGGTTGACACAGCAGAACAGCAGCTCCGGCCCTACCAGCTGTTGCTGCTTCATTATTTATGAACTACGTCTCTTGACGGAGACATTGTTGGTAGATTTTATAGAGGATGTGGATTCAAACACATTCTGTCTTGTGGTAAAAACCCATCTAAATAAATAATATCACTGACAAGCTCTATAAATCCTGAGCTGAGTGACTTGTTACTCAGGGGTCAGTGCTCTACGTCAGCTGTGATAAAAGGTTAATGATGGGGGGGGGGGGATCTAATAGGCCATGGTCACTGCTCAGAGCTGCTGTAACATGTGACTGTGATCCTGCAGAAACCTTTTGTCTGAATGCTGTCAGCCTCAGGGAGACAGTTGGTCAGTCGGGTCATTGCTTTAGTATAGAGTGAAATATCTCAACAGCTGCTGGATGGATGGATGGACATGAGATTTGGGGAAACATGTTCTCTCTACGATGAACTGTCATAACGTTGGTGATCTCCTAACTTCTCTGGAGGAATGTACTGTAAGTACTGGGTCAGTACTTTGGTTTGCCTTCACAACTACTGACTTTCCCATCAGCCTCAGCTGTACTTTGTATTTAATGCTAGATAGCAAATGTTAGCATGCTAAAGTTAACATGGTGAATATCAAAATGTGAACATTGTCATCGTGAGCATTTTAGCAGGACGGCAGCTTGTGACATAGTCACGAAATTTAATCTAATTGATTCGTGTACAAAGACGCTCAGCACGACTTTCAACAACGGATTTTTCCTGCTTTTTCCTACAAATGTCCAGCAACACGGACGCAGGTGTCAATTTCCGCTCCAGTCTTTTCAAAATAAAACTACTTAGTTAGGTTTAGGAAAAGATTGACTTGGTTAGGTTTAGGCAACAAAACTACTTAGTTAGGTTTAGGAAAAGATCGACTTGGTTAGGGTTAGGCAACAAAACAACTTAGTTAGGTTTAGGAAAAGATCGACTCGGTTAGGGTTAGGCAACAAAACTACTTAGTTAGGTTTAGGAAAAGATCGACTTGGTTAGGGTTAGGCAACAAAACTACTTAGTTAGGTTTAGGCAACAAAACTACTTAGTTAGGTTTAGGCAACAAAACTACTTAGTTAGGGTTAGGCAACAAAACTACTTAGTTAGGTTTAGGTAAAGATCGACTTGGTTAGGTTTAGGCAACAAAACTACTTAGTTAGGTTTAGGTAAAGAT
>CAKAOJ020000235.1:162500-212500 GCA_916701645.2 Sebastolobus alascanus
CTTATTTAGGTTTAGACAACAAAACTACAACTGCTTTAGGTTTAGGCAACAAACTACAACGTCTTTACATTTAGGCAACAAAACTACAACTTCTTTAGGTTTAGGTAACAAAGCTACAACTTCTTTAGGTTTAGTCAACAAAACTACAACTTCTTTAGGTTTAGGCAACAAAACTACAACTTATTTAGGTTTAGACAACAAAGCTACAAGTTATTTAGGTTTAGTCAACAAAACTACAACTTCTTTAGGTTTAGGCAACAAAGCTACAACCTCTTTAGGTTTAGACAACAAAGCTACAACTTCTTTACATTTAGGCAACACAAATACAACATCTTTAGGTTTAGGCAACAAAGCTACAACCTCTTTAGGTTTAGACAACAAAGCTACAACTTCTTTAGGTTTAGACAACAAAGCTACAACTTCTTTAGGTTTAGACAACAAAGCTACAACTTCTTTAGGTTTAGACAATAAAGCTACAACTTCTTTAGGTTTAGACAACAAAGCTACATCTTCTTTAGGTTTAGACAACAAAACTACAACTTCTTTCGGTTTAGACAACAAAACTACATCTTCTTTAGGCTTAGGTAACAAAACTACAACTCCTTTAGGTTTAGGCAACAAAACTACAACTTTTTTAGGTTTAGGTAACAAAGCTACAACTTCTTTAGATTTAGTCAACAAAACTACAACTTCTTTAGGTCTAGGCAACAAAACTACAACTTCTTTAGGTTTAGACAACAAAGCTACAAGTTATTTAGGTTTAGTCAAAAAAACTACAACTTCTTCAGGTTTAGACAACAAAGATGCAACTTCTTTAGGTTTAGTCAAAAAGCTACAACTTCTTTAGGTTTAGACAACAAAGCTACAACTTCTTTAGGTTTAGACAACAAAGCTACAACTTCTTTAGGTTTAGACAATAAAACTACAACTTCTTTAGGTTTAGACAACAAAACTACAACTTCTTTAGGTTTAGACAACAAAACTACAACTTCTTTCGGTTTAGACAACAAAACTACAACTTCTTTAGGTTTAGACAACAAAACTACAACTTCTTTCGGTTTAGACAACAAAACTACAACTTCTTTAGGTTTAGACAACAAAACTACAACTTCTTTAGGTTTAGACAACAAAGCTACAAATTTCTTTAGGTTTAGACAACAAAACTACAACTTCTTTCGGTTTAGACAACAAAACTACAACTTCTTTAGGTTTAGACAACAAAACTACAACTTCTTTAGGTTTAGACAACACAACTACAACTTCTTTCGGTTTAGACAACAAAACTGCAACTTCTTTAGGTTTAGACAAAAAAAAACTTAGTTAAGTTTAGGGAAAAACATCATGTTCTGGGTTTAAATAACTACGAACACAAAGACAACTAAACGTTGTTGGTTTCACATTGGATGCAAACTCCGGTCTCCTGAGGGAAAACCCTGTACTTTGTGTCCCATCAGACATTCCTGACCTCCTCTTATGGATTTTCACATTGTCTATACTACAGCGCCTGACTTCCACTTCTGCTCGTGTTATAATTACTACGGTCACTAGAGGTCGCTGTCGTGTTCTTTTATACCTTATTTCGTTGATCTACCATGTGAATAGATGATACAACCTACTAGTGGGTGCAGTACGCCTAGTAACGCCTATTTGGATCTGTGAAGTTGAAGTTAAAGGTATGCACGTAGAATATTAATATTTATTCAGGTTGTGATGTGTGCATTTGTAAAACTGTTTTACGTGTGTTCAAAGTGATTGGTATTTGTGTGTAGATCGGAACACGTATTTGTTAGTACCTAAAATTAGGCACAAATAGTTGTACACATTTATAAATCTTATTTTTAATTTGTAGATCATGTAATATACATTTGTAACCATTGAGAATAATTTCACTCCCTCGATAAGAGGAAAAGAAGGGTGAGGAAAGCAGACAGAAAGAAAGCAGAGATGAGAACGAGGAGCCTATCAGATGAACCTGACAGTGTAACTGAACCACAAACTGCCACTGAAGACAGAGGAGAAAGTAGATGGCAACTGCCAGCCTGAATCACTCAAACATTCATCAATCAAACTGGATGAACTAGCCAGTGCTGCTGCTGTAGCCTCTGATGAATTCAACAACCGGAGAACAAGAACGTGGACTGATTTAAAAAGGAATGAAATGGTATCAGGTGACAGCAGGCATATTGAGTGACACGTTTCCGTGAGACAGAGATCAGCAGTTGACTGAGCTGTCGGACGCTCCCTTACCTTCCTGTTTGCATATTTCTCATTACACACACACACACACACACACACACACGTGCGATCACGCACGCATGCACACACACACACTTTTGAGGTATTCCCCCACTGATGCTCGTAATGCTCACAGCCTGTTGGGTAAACACACTTAAAGCATTGGAGCCTTTTTCTCGGTACTCATGAGCGTATTCCCCCTGTGGATGTAAATACAGTATAAGGCTAATTCTGTAGACACAGGCTCTGTAGATGAATGCCAAACGTAGCTCAGAACACCAGGATGTGGTATAATCATCAGAGAGATGCATCGCAGAACAAGGAAAACTGGCACAAAATGATAACCTTTGTCAGGAGACATGTCTGGAATTCTCATTGTCTAGTAGGTTTGACTCGTCAGTGATGTAGATAATTAGAGAAATAACTTAAAAAGGGCCAATCAATATTCAGAGCATTATTACAGCATCAAACAACTTTTGTCTATGTAAAGATATAGAGGAGTAATGTCTACCTGAGCAGAGAATGAAGTCTCTCTCCCTCTGTGTGTGTTGTAATCCAAGGTTTTCTGTGCTTTGTTGACATAGCCGGGCGGGCTGAACATGCCTTTTAGTGCATGTGAGCGTGCCCAACACGTTCTCATCCCAACTTGTCACATACTGAAGGTTTGTCTGTCAGAACCCTCAGCTCCACTTTTCGGTCGCAGTAAACACGTTCTTAATGTGAATTAAACAAAAACACATGCTTAGGTTTAGGGGGAAAAAAAAACATGGTTGGGCTTAAAACTACTACGTTTGAATAATGAAAATGTGACTTGACACTGTGAACACGAGACATGAATGAACAGCTGATTGCAAAGTGAAAGTGAAACACGAACAGCGGTCTACTGGATGAAAGCCTTGTGTTTATTAGGCCAATCTACCGGTGTGTCTCTTTAAACTACGTCACCACAGTGACTCCCGGCGCATTTTCCTTGTGCGTTTCCTGTTGCCGTGGATGGGTTTAAATTGTAGTTGATGGAATGCCCAGTGCGTCACAAACCAGCACTGAAGGGTGACTTGTGCGGCGATATCAAACGCAGACGGCCGTGACAAAGCGTTGCTATTTGATGCCCTGGGAATGAGAACTGGCTCGGCTGCCGCTCTGCACTGCCCACATACGGCGGTTGAAGCTGATAACGCGGTCCCGAGCGACCCGAGCGACCCCCCCTCCGGTTCCGCCTCCGGTAAACCCGTTAGCTGCGAGCCACCGGCTCAGCCGTCGCCATGTTGAGAGCAGTGTAGAAGCAACAGATATGCTCTGAAATGTAGCACCTTTAAGTATATCCAGTCTAAAAAACAATTGGCATGTACATTTAAAGTTGTAGAATGTAAAGTTTACAGTGTAAACTCTTCCTGACCCCGATACAATGGAGGTGAATGGAGCACGACCATTACAGACTTCACTGTAAAACCCCTGAAAACTGTCCACAGTGAGTTATGAGATTTATCCAGAGTCACCTTGACAGTGGTTCTGAAAAGGGATGTTAAGTATTTGAAATGTCAGTTATCATTGCTGCGAGTGCTAAAAACTAGATTCCATTCACTTTCATTAAAGAGGAACTATTGTGCTCATTCTCAGGTTCATACTTGTATTTTAGGTTTTTACTAGAACATGTTTACATGATTTAAAGTTCAAAAAAACGCTTTACTTTTCTCATACCGGCTGTGCTGTGTGCCAAACGAGCTGCTAGGCAAGTGTGACTTGGTGACATCACCACGTTACAGAACAAAAGGCGGGACTTCAAGCGAAGCATTTCAGGCAGTTCAGGCTCAGTATTTCTGTGGCGGAGAGTAACTACCTTTGGCATTGATTTTGGGCTTTGTAACTTTTCAGACCTTTTACATGCACAAAAAATGATATAATACACTAAAGAACAGGGAAAAGTGCAAAAGCATAATAGGTCCCCTTTAATTTGGCTGGATGCAAAAATCTCAGAAAAAGAAAAAAACTTTGACAAAACCAAAACAATCTTCATAGTTAGACGCCAGTTGGAGTCGGTGAAAACATGTTTTTGTTTGATTTGGGTGAACTAACCCTTTAAGACTTCACCTGAGGAACATGTGGAGGAATGTGTTACTAAATGCTAACTTGAGCTGTATACTGTAGCTTTGGCACATCCAGGTCTCTGTTTCATCCTGTCATAATTAATGCAGGAGTTCATGCAAGAGCGATCAGGAAGCAGCAATTAAACACAACTATGCATGGCGAGTATGACAGGATAACACTATACACACTATACACACTACACAAAGTCACACACACCTTTCACTGCCAGGCTTCGAGGAATGCAAACTATCTTTACATTCAGAAACCACACGTGAAAACTATGTGTGGAGAAGATGTTGAGCCGCAGGGGAAACTGTCTCTTAACCGAGGTGTGAAAACATCCAGCTGCTCACAGGGAAAAGTGCTTACACCAAATAAAGCCACACTACAAGGCCAGTAGTTTTTTCTCTTTATTTCAACACTAACAGTCATGTGTAATAATGTGCTGACTGGCGTTACGATGCAGCCTCGGTGCATCGGAGTACGAGAGAGATCTGGAGCCGTGTAGCAGGCTGAATGTGGACCGAGAGTCCGAAACTGTCCCTGATCAAGCAACTTTAATCAGCTACACACAGGTCATTTGGGTATTTGGATGCAGCTAACAGCTAACCTCTTCTAGGTGATACAAGATTATTCATTCTCACTGTTTTACACTTAGACAAAGTCAACCATGTAAAGTTTGACATCACAACAGCGTGACAAAAATACAGAGAGATTTAGTTAAAGGACGATCACAAAATAATGTATTCTGGAAGCTTCTGTTTTATTTTCTGTTGCTTCTCGTCTATGCAGTTTCCTGGAAGAGCGTAACAGGAAGCACAGCTTACGCTGCTTTGCAGCAACTTTTTCCAGGATGTAAAAAGTGAACTGAGGCTTGAAATAGTTTCCCTAAATGTCCCAGCGTTCAGAGATACGGGGACTGTGGGATTAGTAAATGGGCTCATTTCTCCCAAAAGCATCTTAAAATCCAATCTTACAGGTGTTTGTTCTCAGATGGACTCAGATGTTCAGGAAACACTATGAAGACTGAGATAAAAGGATGTGTTTCTAAATAAGTGTTTTTGTTACACTAGACATGAAAATAACTTCATCATCAACTGAGTTATGTATGAAAAGCCAAGGAGGCCAAAACACGAGGCTTCTGATGTATATTTTATGTGTTTTTATTAGAGCTGTCAATCGATTATATATTTAAACGTGATTAATCGCATGACGGTCCGTAGTTAATTGCGATTGATCGTGAATTAATCGTACATTTTTTATCTGTTCAAAATGTACCTCAGAGGGAGATTTGTCAAGTATTTAACTCTAAAATATGCTGCTTTATGCAAATGTGTGTATATATTTGGTATTAGAAATCAATTAACAACAGCTGTCAGTGTGTCAGTGTGCTGACTTCACTATGACTTGCCCCAAACTGCATGTGATTATCATAAAGTGGGCATGTCTGTAAAGGGGAGACTCGTGGGTACCCATAGAACCCATTCACATTCACATATCTGGAGGTCAGAGGTCAAGGGACCCCTTTGAAAATGGACATGACAGTTTTTCCTCACCAAGATTTAGTGCAAGTTTGGAGCGTTATTTAACCTCAACCAACCTGATGAATTACAAACTGTAAGTCTGGGGTTTGAAAGAAGTCGTCATTTAGGAGGCTGATTAAAGCTCCAGTTGCATTATGGGAAATGTAGCATCTGATGTTTTAGGAGCTTGACCCACACGAGGAACTAAAATCAGGATATCTCAGTCTTTGCTGCTTGAATTTCATCCATTCTTTATTGAATCTGTCTGTGAGTCCTTCACAGTGAAACACTAAATTACTGCAGAGCCTTTTTAAACACGTTTAACACAAAACTCTTTATGGCTGTTTCACCAGGAAGATGAATCCACTCTTTACCTGCTTTAAAGTTCAGGACCCCCCCCCCCTCCAAGGTGTAATATAATCTGAGGAATCGTGCAGCTCAGTCTCAGCGCAGTTTGTGAAATAGTCACAAAATGTCATCTATTTGATTCGTGTACATTAACATGAATTTCCCTTTTTCTGTGACGCTCAGCACGACTTTCAACAACGGATTTATTATCTTCAAATATCCGTCAACACGTGACGCACGTTTCAATTTCCCCCTAGTCTTTTCAAAATAAAACTACTTAGTAATGGTTTAGGAGAAGATGGTGGTTTGGGTTAAAATAACTCAACAGTAGTGTTGTAACTTAAGTAAGAAGTTATGTGACAGATAAATAAATGGTTTCACTCGGGACACCAACAGCAGTCTCCCGGACCAAAGTCCTGTGTTTTATGACCCAGAATCCACCACGACCTCCTCTCTACATGACTCTTTATACTTCCCGCTTCACAGCTACGTAGATTACATACAAATTCATTTCCTGCTGACCATCACGGAGAAAAAAAAATAAAAAATTGTGTCTATGTACACGAATCAAAACATTAAATTTCGTGCCTATTTCACGGACTGCTGTGAGTCGGAGACTGAATCGTGAGATGATTAAAAAGTTAGGAGCAAAATAACAAAACAAATAATAATGATAATAATAATAATTATGCCCACATTATTTGTTATTTTTAGTCCTCTTCAGGAGTTTATAAGTATTCCACTTAAACCATCGGCTCAATAAATCACTTGAGATACTCACAGCTCATAGAAATGTGCTGATGAGGAGTTGTGAATTGACTTTGTGTTGTTTTTAAAGGTCAAAGGCCAAAAAGGTTTAGAACCACCTCCAGGAACAACAATGAAACAGCCACAAAAGAGCTGCTATGACAAAATATGAGAATGTTTCCTGTTTAAATCCAACCTGTGAAAGTCGAGCGGTAGAACACAGAGTGTAGGAGACGACCCGGCTCTCTTTACCGTTAAATAAACAGGACTTTTTGTGCTTTAAGGACAGACTCTATTTCTACTGAGGACGATATCAGGTGATCTTCACTGTTAGCTCAGCAGGATACTGGAGGGATCTGAGGTGAACTCATCCCACCTTTGCATGTGTGTGATTGACAGAGCTTCCCTAGCGGTGCTTTACTTTGCATTAAGGTGATGACCTGACATCAGGACAGAGGAAAACACTCAGCCTTACCTTCCTGTTACACTGCATCCTGACAGCAGATAGCTGTGATTAACTCTTTAAAAACCTGGGATCAAGTTGACCTTAAAGTTAGTTTCTGGTTGGAGTCTACAGGTTACAAGAGGCTAGTTCTCTATATAAGTGTTGACTCTCCACGACTCTGGAGGTCAAAGGTCAGCTACGGAGCAACATGGCCTATAAAACCTCTCTAAGCATGCTATCCCTGCTAGCTTATTGTGCATCTACATATAGGAATTATTGCTATAGAATTACAGTATCCGTACTGAGGTGCATTATGGGTAGTATTGCCAACACTGATTCTCTGACCTGAGTTTGATGCTTGCAGCTGCATTAAAAGTCCAACATGCTTCTAAACACAGTGAGTCTACACCAGAGACTCACACACAGGAGGAGTGTCCGAGTCCTGGGAGTGCATGGAGCTCAGGCCCGTGTCCGAGTCCTCGTCGTTAGTGTTGCAGGTCTTGGACAGACCTCGGGCCTGCTCCACCCAGACTCTACTCTTCTCCGCTGAGACCGGCTCAGCCTCGGAGCTCGCTGCAGCCAGCTCTGCCTTACCATCATCAGTCAGCCCGTTCACCTGCTCTATCTCCATGCTCTCCACTTTGCCCAGTAGGTCCAGAAGCTCAGTCTCCCTGGTCTCCCAGAGAGCCCGGCTCAGGTCCAGGTCCCCCCGGATGGAGTCCATGTCCGTCTTCAGCCGCAGGCCGATGTACAGACTGGTGTCCAGCTGCGTTTTGATCCTCTCCTCCTCCAGCGCGAACTCCTTCTCAGACAAACTTTCCACATCTGGTTCCACAGCTGGAGCTCCAGATGCTGTCAGGCTCGTGTCCTCCGCGACGCTGTCTGTGTCCGTCGCCGCTTCCGCTCCTCTCTCCTCGCGCCGCCGCTTCATCCACCTCCGGTTCAGCTCCTCCTGGATCTCCCCGGTGATGCTCTCCACGAGCGCTTCTCGCTCCGTCAGCTCCTCCTGCAGCCGAACCACCTCCTCGCACCGGCGCGCGTACTCCTCGAACTGCGCCACCGCCTCCGCCGTGCACCGCGCGTCCTGCCGCTCCGCCGTGCACCGTGCGTCCTGGCGCTCCGCCGTGCACCGTGCGTCCTGCCGCTCCGCCGCGCACCGTGCGTCCTGGCGCTCCGCCGTGCACCGCGTGTCCTGGCGCTCCGCCGCACACCGCGCGTCCTGCCGCTCCGCCGCGCACCGCGCGTCCTGGCGCTCCGCTTTGCGCTTACAGTCTGCAGGAGGCTCCGCGGAGGAGTCCACCATGTATGTGTCCTGCACGTAGTTCACGCCGTGTCTCTTGATGCGGTCGAAGTGCACTTTGGCCTCGTAGCGCTCGATCTCCCGGTCCAGCTCCTTGATCCTCTGGACCTGCTGCCGGATCGTGTGATCCTGTGAGATCACCAGGTGAACCAGCGTCTCCATCTTCTCCACGGAGCCGTGATCTTTACAAACAGCCTGCTCCTTCTTTCTGTTCATCTTATCCAGCTTCCTGAAAGCCTTCCTGACTATCCTCCTCTGTTTGTCCTGTGAGAGGTTAGCAGCAGCGGCCGCGGCGGTCCAGCAGGTCCGGGCGGTTCCCTTCAGAACCCCCCCCGGACCGCCGCTCTCCCGGCTCTGGACCACCCGGGCCTCTGCGCTGCGGGGCCCGTTATTGGGCAGCGAAGCTTCGTTCTTCACCAGGACGAAGCGGACATTCTCCTGCTCGTCCCCCCACGCGCTCCACAGCCGGAGGACTTTGGTCTTGTTGGGTAAACTCCTCTCGAAGCCTCTCCACTTCTCCACCACGCAGTAAGACTGCGGGGATCCGGACAGCATCGCCGCCGAGGCGCCCTGCTGCAGGTTCTGGTCCTCCAGCAGAACTTTCACCACGTCGGCGCAGGTGGTTCGCTTGGTCAGGCCGGAGACCAGCTTCTCCTCCCGGCAGACCCACACAGAGATCTTCCCCTCCTCCGGCTCCATCTCCGGCTCAAACAACGAAACAAAAGTTCTGTGGCAACTCGGAAAGTAAAGAAGAGCAAAGAGTCTGTCTCACTTCATGTGAAGGAGACTTCACACATAATCAGTCCTAAAGACTAACTATAATATATATAATAATATATCACTAACAGACTGTGAGAGGAACTGAAGCTGATCAGTGATGAAGTCATAAATCCCGTCCTGCGCTCAGTTCCAGCTTTAAACGCGCTCAGTCCGGAGAACCTTCTTACGCATTGAAAGGTTGTGTTGTCCTCAGAATAATAACATCCAGTCTTCTGTTCCCGGGCTGCAGCCGGGACATCAGCTCCCTCTCCCCGGCACATCGAGCTCTGCTCCGCGCACTCTGCTCCGGAGAGGAGAAGAAGAGGAGGAGAGGAGGAGGAGAGGAGGAGGAGAGGAGGAGGAGTCCTCTGCGTCAGGACAGGCTGCTCTCTGCTGACTGAGGGACTAAACAGGAGGCTGCTGTACGGCTGGGACACGCCCCCCCTCTCTCTCTCTCTCTCTCTCTCTCTCTCTCCCCCTGTCTCTCTCTCTCTCTCTCTCCCCCCCTCTCTCTCTCCCTCTCTCCCCCCCTTCTCTCTCTCCGTCTCTCTCTCCCTCTCTCCCCCCTTCTCTCTCTCTCTCTCTCTCCCTCTCTCTCTCCCCCTCTCTCTCTCTCTCTCTCTCTCTCTCTCTCTCCCCCTCTCTCTCCCCCTCTCTCTCTCTCTCTCCCTCTCTCCCCCCCTTCTCTCTCTCCGTCTCTCTCTCTCTCTCCGTCTCTCTCTCTCTCTCTCTCTCTCTCTCTCTCTCTCTCTCTCTCTCTCTCTCCCCCCCTCTCTCTCTCTCTCTCTCTCTCTCTCCCCCCCTCTCTCTGTCAGTGAAAAAGGCCATTCTGCATAGTGCATTTTAATGCTTTTACATAAAGTGTTTTTACATCACTAATTAAAGCACCTAAACATTTGGATTCAAATGTTCGTTATTTCTCTATAACTTTTTATATTAATCAGATTTCGTTCCCAGGCAAACAACCATCTGATTCAAATCCAAGAGCCCGGACTAAAACAGAAATACACAAACCCTCTGTAACACTGTTCCTTTAGGAGCTCACTGCTCACAGTAGAAAGAGGATTTAGAAAATAGGTTTAAGGGATGAAAGAATCCAGTAAGTTTTCAACCTTCCTGTATAAATATCCTTTAGTCAGTGCAGCAGTAAATGATGTTTCTTTCTGGGAGGGGGTTACAGGACAGAAAGAGTTAAACTCTGGTCAACACGTGTTCCTCCTGCTATATATTTGTGATTTCCTCCCTCACACATTCTCAGTAGTCATATTTTTACAGGATGGAGCAGATTTCTTGGTGCTGCAGTTCTGTGGATGTATTTAATGGTATTTTTCATGACGTGCCACACAAAGTAGAACTAATGAGTCCAGGTTACAAGCCGAGAAGAAGCACAGACTAAAGCTAAAACACAGATAAAGCTCTTACTCAGCAGCAGTGTTGCACTGCAGTATGCATTGTTATACAGTTTCATCTTCATAATCCCCACACAGCTGAACGTCTCTTTACTAAAGCTCAGCTGGACTGATCATAAAGCAGAAAGAAGTCCGTCTCTTCCACCCTGCAGAGTCTGACCCTGTAATCTGTATCACAATATGCTGAAACCCTTTAAAGGATTTATCTGCATTCAGAGTGTTTCTGTGTGTTCAGTATTACATTAATGCTTCGTGTTCATCCCCAGCAGCCAGCATTAGTGTGTCTGTGTACGGCTTGTTGATAAAATAACAGCATAGAAAACCATCTGGGAATGTGAACACACACTGATGCATGTGTGTGCACGTATCAGACACAAACACAGTATTATTCTCAGCACCATGTGCACCCACAATCAGGGCGTGCATCACAAACACCCAGGATCTGGAAAAAGAGGATCGTCTGTGCTGCGTCTGAAGCTTTTTCTTATCTCTGATCTCACTTCCTGTGAGGTCATCACATCTGTCTGGCCTGCAGACGTTTTATTGGTTGTCAAGGTTTCGGTACTTCTGGTGTTACCACGAGGCAAGTCTGACTAAAGTCAACATGTGCTGTCCGTCCTTGTTTAACAGAAGATGTGAGTGTTGCGACGGTGATGTGGTAATAACTGCTTTATCTTAATAGCAAATGAATATGAATGTTTGAGGCTGTTTATGTTCATACGTGTGCATGAAAGTGATGCTTTAAGTTGATCATGCCATGAATAGAAATATAGAGCTTGTGGTTGAATTCTTTGGGTACGGCTCCCCCTGGTGTTCAGAAAGGAAACTACATCATCGGAGTCACATTCACCTGCTGAAGCTCTCTGTGTGCCTTTTACCATAAGTATATGTATAAGTATAAGTATAAGTATAATACCATTCATACAACATTCATTTATGACAAAATCATTTTACACCTTTTCTCAGTTGCTTTGGCAGATTTCATGAATGCATTTCTTGTTGCTTCCATAGAGAACTGAAAGGTCAAAGTGATGCATGTTGGGTAGTCTTAGTGGTTAAATGGGTTACATTGCTTCTCTAAGACATGTTTAGTGTTACGCTCGCTGTGTAAATCCTCACATTTAAATATATACGAGACAATACGTTGGTCCACAGCTCAGAAGGCAGCAGATTAACCCCGACCGAACCCTAATAACACCACTTTAGGAGCAACAGAATTCAGGCTGGCTTTATCTCCGTTTTCACTTTTATTCTAATAAATTTACGGCTTTATAATCTCGCAGAGTTTTTTCTCGTAAATTTGCATCTTTAATCTCAGAGAATATCCAAGTTTTTTTTCTCGTAAATTTACGACTTAAATCTCAAAAAGGTATTTCTTGGAATATTACCCCCCCCTCCCCCGTAATTATTATTATTTTTTAACCTACAATGGCCCAAATACGCTGTCGTATATATTAGATACTATAACTAATTTATTACTTTTTTATGACTTTACGTACTTACTTTTTTTAATAACTTTTATATGACATTTTAATATTTTTTTATGACACTATACTATGACTATTTTTATGACTTTTTATGACATACTATACTATGAAATTTTATGATTTTTGATGACATATGATATATTTTAATTATTTTTATGACATACTATACTATGACATTTTTTTATGACATACTATATTCTGACCTTTTAATAACATTTTTGACATATTATACCATCACTATTTTTATGACTTTTTATGGCATACCAGTGTTGTGGGCAAGACTACCTAAACCGAGACTCAAGTCATGTCTAAGACCAGAGCGTGTCGAGACCAAGTCAAGACTAAGTCTTTGAGGGGTCGAGACCAAGTCAAGATTAAGTCTTTGAGGGGTCGAGACCAAGTCAAGACTAAGTCTTTGAGGGGTCGAGACCAAGTCAAGACTAAGTCTTTGAGGGGTCGAGACCAAGTCAAGATTAAGACTTTGAGGGGTTGAGACCAAGTTAAGATTAAGACTGTGAGGGGTCGAGACCAAGTTAAGATTAAGACTTTGAGGGGTTGAGACCAAGTTAAGATTAAGACTGTGAGGGGTCGAGACCAAGTTAAGATTAAGACTGTGAGGGGTTGAGACCAAGTCAAGATTAAGACTTTGAGGGGTTGAGACCAAGTTAAGATTAAGACTGTGAGGGGTCGAGACCAAGTTAAGATTAAGACTTTGAGGGGTTGAGACCAAGTTAAGATTAAGACTTTGAGGGGTCGAGACCAAGTTAAGATTAAGACTGTGAGGGGTCGAGACCAAGTCAAGATTAAGACTTTGAGGGGTTGAGACCAAGTCAAGACTAAGACTTTGAGGGGTCAATACCAAGTCAAGACTAAGACTTTGAGGGGTTGAGACCAAGTCAAGATTAAGACTTTGAGGGGTCGATACCAAGTCAAGACTAAGACTTTGAGGGGTTGATACCAAGTCAAGACTAAGACTTTGAGGGGTTGAGACCAAGTCAAGATTAAGTCTTTGAGGTGTCGAGACCAAGTCAAGACTAAGACTTTGAGGGGTCGATACCAAGTCAAGACTAAGACTTTGAGGGGTTGAGACCAAGTTAAGATTAAGACTTTGAGGGGTCGATACCAAGTCAAGACTAAGACTTTGAGGGGTTGAGACCAAGTCAAGATTAAGACTTTGAGGGGTCGATACCATGTCAAGATTAAGTCTTTGAGGTGTCGAGACCAAGTCAAGACTAAGACTTTGAGGGGTCGATACCATGTCAAGATTAAGTCTTTGAGGTGTCGAGACCAAGTCAAGACTAAGACTTTGAGGGGTTGAGACCAAGTTAAGATTAAGACTGTGAGGGGTCGAGACCAAGTTAAGATTAAGACTGTGAGGGGTTGAGACCAAGTCAAGATTAAGACTTTGAGGGGTTGAGACCAAGTTAAGATTAAGACTGTGAGGGTGGACCAAGTCAAGATTAGATTAGGTTAGATTAAGACTAGTTGAGGGGTCGAGACCAAGTTAAGATTAGAGGGGTTGGCAATAAGATTAGATTGAGGGGTTCCAAGTCAAATTAAGACTTTGAGGGGTTGAGACAAGAATAAGACTTTGAGGGGTTGAGACCAAGTTAAGATTAAGACTTTGAGGGCGAGACCAAGTTAAGATTAAGATTGAGAACAGTCAAGGTTAAGATTGAGAGTAAGCCAATTCAAGCTTAGATGGGGTGGACCAAGTCAAGACTAGACTTTGGGGGTCCAAGTCAAGACTAGATTTGGGGGGACCAAGTCAAGATTAGACTTTGAGGGGGATACCAATCAAGCTAAGACTTTGAGGGGTTGAGACCAATCAAGTCAAGACTTTGGGGGTCGATACCATGTCAAGATGTGGGACCAAGTCAAGATTAGACTTTGAGGGGTCGAGAACCAAGATTAAGCTTTAGGAGCATAAGACTGGGTGACAAGTCAAGACTAAGACTTTGAGGGGTTGAGACCAAGTTAAGATTAAGACTGTGAGGGGTCGAGACCAAGTTAAGATTAAGACTGTGAGGGGTTGAGACCAAGTCAAGATTAAGACTTTGAGGGGTTGAGACCAAGTTAAGATTAAGACTGTGAGGGGTCGAGACCAAGTTAAGATTAAGACTTTGAGGGGTCGAGACCAAGTTAAGATTAAGACTGTGAGGGGTCGAGACCAAGTCAAGATTAAGACTTTGAGGGGTTGAGACCAAGTCAAGACTAAGACTTTGAGGGGTCAATACCAAGTCAAGACTAAGACTTTGAGGGGTTGAGACCAAGTCAAGATTAAGACTTTGAGGGGTCGATACCAAGTCAAGACTAAGACTTTGAGGGGTTGATACCAAGTCAAGACTAAGACTTTGAGGGGTTGAGACCAAGTCAAGATTAAGACTTTGAGGGGTCGATACCAAGTCAAGACTAAGACTTTGAGGGGTTGAAACCAAGTCAAGATTAAGACTTTGAGGGGTCGATACCAATGTCAAGATTAAGTCTTTGAGGTGTCGAGACCAAGTCAAGACTAAGACTTTGAGGGGTCGATACCAAGTCAAGACTAAGACTTTGAGGGGTTGAGACCAAGTCAAGATTAAGACTTTGAGGGGTCGATACCATGTCAAGATTAAGTCTTTGAGGTGTCGAGACCAAGTCAAGACTAAGACTTTGAGGGGTCGATACCATGTCAAGATTAAGTCTTTGAGGTGTCGAGACCAAGTCAAGACTAAGACTTTGAGGGGTTGAGACCAAGTTAAGATTAAGACTTTGAGGGGTTGAGACCAAGTCAAGATTAAGACTTCGAGGGGTCGAGACCAAGTCAAGATTAAGACTTTGAGGGGTCGAGACCAAGTCAAGATTAAGACTTTGAGGGGTTGAGACCAAGTTAAGATTAAGACTTTGAGGGGTTGAGACCAAGTCAAGATTAAGACTTTGAGGGGTTGAGACCAAGTCAAGATTAAGTCTGTGAGGGGTTGAGACCAAGTCAAGATTAAGACTTTGAGGGATTGAGACCAAGTCAAGATTAAGACTTTGAGGGGTCGAGACCAAATCAAGATTAAGACTTTGAGGGGTTGAGACCAAATCAAGATTAAGACTTTGAGGGGTTGAGACCAAGTTAAGACTAAGACTTTGAGGGGTTGAGACCAAGTTAAGATTAAGTCTGTGAGGGGTTGAGACCAAGTCAAGACTAAGACTTTGAGGGGTTGAGACCAAGTCAAGACTAAGACTTTGAGGGGTTGAGACCAAGTCAAGACTAAGACTTTGAGGGGTCGAGACCAAGTCAAGATTAAGACTTTGAGGGGTTGAGACCAAATCAAGATTAAGACTCTGAGGGGTTGAGACCAAATCAAGATTAAGACTTTGAGGGGTCGAGACCAAGTCAAGACTTTGAGGGGTTGAGACCAAGTCAAGATTAAGACTTTGAGGGGTTGAGACCAAGTCAAGATTAAGACTTTGAGGGGTTGAGACCAAGTCAAGATTAAGACTTTGAGGGGTTGAGACCAAGTCAAGATTAAGACTTTGAGGGGTTGAGACCAAGTCAAGACTAAGACTTTGAGGGGTTGAGACCAAGTCAAGATTAAGACTTTGAGGGGTTGAGACCAAGTCAAGATTAAGACTTTGAGGGGTTGAGACCAAGTCAAGATTAAGTCTTTGAGGGGTTGAGACCAAGTCAAGATTAAGACTTTGAGGGGTTGAGACCAAGTTAAGACTAAGACTTTGAGGGGTTGAGACCAAGTCAAGATTAAGACTTTGAGGGGTCGAGACCAAGTCAAGACTAAGACTTTGAGGGGTCGAGACCAAGTCAAGACTAAGACTTTGAGGGGTCGAGACCAAGTCAAGACTAAGACTTTGAGGGGTCGAGACCAAGTCAAGACTAAGACTTTGAGGGGTCGAGACCAAGTCAAGACTAAGACTTTGAGGGGTCAAGACCAAGTCAAGATTAAGACTTTGAGGGGTTGAGACCAAGTCAAGATTAAGACCAGAACAGTGCGAGTCCCACACTACAAGACACACTTAGGATACAATGTGGAACATGCAAACCTGCTCAAACTGATCTGAAAGATCCATAAACCCCATAAAAACATCAAATAATCAAAAGAGGTGAATTTCATGTGGGGGTGATTTTCCTGTTTTCTATGAACAATCAAAGTAATGATGTTAACACATAAATAAGAAACGGGCAATTCATCGCTATCTCCGCAGTCGAGGTCTCGATCGGTCTTTAAATAAAATCCTGAGTCCTGTTTGTCTGAGACCGAGACAAGACGGAGTTAAAATGCTGTTGATTCCAAGACGAGGGATGCACCGGTACCACTTTTTTCAGACAGAGTACGAGTACAAGTACTTACATTTGGGTACTCGCTGATACCGAGTACTTGTGAGCGACACAAAGTAAAGTGGTATCGGTGCCGTTCTGCAAGTACGAGTACGAGCACATGAGCACAGTATCGGACCCGATACTCGATACTGGTATCGGTATCGGTGCATCCCTAGTTGAGACCGTTCTTGAGACCTAGACCGACTCCGTGGATCGACAGTTCAGACTCACGTTGAGTAAAGACAGAACCCCGGGTCACAGTTTGGAACTGACCATTTATTTAAACTGAATAGCATATGCGTACAAAGTCTCTACAAAGCTAGAAAATATCTAACATACTTTTAGCCATGAGGGGAAAAAGGTTACAAAGCAAAGATCAGACCCTGTGCAGTACCAAGAGACAACAACCATTAGCTTCTGGATTCTCCCAAATCTTCTCTCTTCTTCTCAAAATAGGATAAACATTAGAATATCAAAGATATACACAACATCTGTAATAAACGTTATTGTCAACTTTATATAAAGCACCTTATCAAAAACCCTCAGTGCACGTACAGATGTGCTGCACGTGCACCGGAGCGAAAAGATTCAAGGCCGTTTTGGAATTGATTACAGACAGGATTTCTGTGCCACACTCGGTTCTGAAAAGAAGATAAATATCCAACTTGCACGTACGAGACAACATTAACACGACGACGATGACTCGGAAACCTTTAGCTTGACCTTTAGGCAACACGTGCACGCTGCTTTCTGTGTGAAGTTATCAGTGTGAGCACATTGTCTTGTTGATTATAATGAGCACACATTGAACAGTAAATCCCTAAAGTTGAGTCGTGGTAAAGTTGAACATCTGGAGTTTCCTGTGTCTCATACGGCGTCTTCACTCTGCCAACCAACATGAGGACAGCTGTCCATGTTTGATAAGGTCAAATAAAAACTATGTCTTTAAAGACAAAAACATGTTAATGTACACTTTTCTAAACACAAAAGGTTTTTTAACCCTACTTCTGTTACTTGTAGTTTATTTCGTTGTATGTTACATGGATATAGTTTTACAGTGTAGCCCAGGAGATGCAGATGTTTGGAGGTTGATGGTCCTTTTTCTTGAAACTATTTTTTTTGGCAGAAGCTTGTAAGTTACTCTAGTTTGTAATAAATCCCTTTTCCTTTTGTGTCACATGATGACCGTCTTTGGTAAGCAGGTGGTAGATAATGTCCAGACAGAGGGTCAAACTGAGCCGCTCTGAGGCTGTGTTGGGTTATCATGTCCGTGTTACAGTAGTGCTGTGTTGGGTTCTCATGTCCGTGTTACAGTAGAGCTGTGTTGGGTTCTCATGTCCGTGTTACAGTAGAGCTGTGTTGGGTTATCATGTCCGTGTTACAGTAGAGCTGTGTTGGGTTATCATGTCCGTGTTACAGTAATGCTGTGTTGGGTTATCATGTACGTGTTACAGTAGAGCTGTGTTGGGTTCTCATGTCCGTGTTACAGTAGAGCTGTGTTGGGTTATCATGTACGTGTTACAGTAGAGCTGTGTTGGTTATCATGTACGTGTTACAGTAGAGCTGTGTTGGGTTCTCATGTCCGTGTTACAGTAGAGCTGTGTTGGGTTATCATGTCCGTGTTACAGTAGAGCTGTGTTGGGTTATCATGTCCGTGTTACAGTAGAGCTGTGTTGGGTTCTCATGTCCGTGTTACAGTAGAGCTGTGTTGGGTTATCATGTCCGTGTTACAGTAGAGCTGTGTTGGGTTATCATGTACGTGTTACAGTAGAGCTGTGTTGGGTTATCATGTCCGTGTTACAGTAATGCTGTGTTGGGTTATCATGTACGTGTTACAGTAGAGCTGTGTTGGGTTCTCATGTCCGTGTTACAGTAGAGCTGTGTTGGGTTATCATGTCCGTGTTACAGTAGAGCTGTGTTGGGTTCTCATGTCCGTGTTACAGTAGAGCTGTGTTGGGTTATCATGTCCGTGTTACAGTAGAGCTGTGTTGGGTTCTCATGTCCGTGTTACAGTAGAGCTGTGTTGGGTTCTCATGTCCGTGTTACAGTAGAGCTGTGTTGGGTTATCATGTCCGTGTTACAGTAATGCTGTGTTGGGTTATCATGTACGTGTTACAGTAGAGCTGTGTTGGGTTCTCATGTCCGTGTTACAGTAGAGCTGTGTTGGGTTCTCATGTCCGTGTTACAGTAGAGCTGTGTTGGGTTCTCATGTCCGTGTTACAGTAGAGCTGTGTTGGGTTCTCATGTCCGTGTTACAGTAGAGCTGTGTTGGGTTATCATGTCCGTGTTACAGTAGAGCTGTGTTGGGTTCTCATGTCCGTGTTACAGTAGAGCTGTGTTGGGTTATCATGTCCGTGTTACAGTAGAGCTGTGTTGGGTTATCATGTCCGTGTTACAGTAGAGCTGTGTTGGGTTCTCATGTCCGTGTTACAGTAGAGCTGTGTTGGGTTATCATGTCCGTGTTACAGTAGAGCTGTGTTGGGTTCTCATGTACGTGTTACAGTAGTGCTGTGTTGGGTTATCATGTCCGTGTTACAGTAGAGCTGTGTTGGGTTCTCATGTCCGTGTTACAGTAGAGCTGTGTTGGGTTCTCATGTCCGTGTTACAGTAGAGCTGTGTTGGGTTCTCATGTCCGTGTTACAGTAGAGCTGTGTTGGGTTCTCATGTCCGTGTTACAGTAGAGCTGTGTTGGGTTCTCATGTCCGTGTTACAGTAGAGCTGTGTTGGGTTATCATGTCCGTGTTACAGTAGAGCTGTGTTGGGTTCTCATGTCCGTGTTACAGTAGAGCTGTGTTGGGTTCTCATGTACGTGTTACAGTAGAGCTGTGTTGGGTTCTCATGTCCGTGTTACAGTAGAGCTGTGTTGGTTATCATGTACGTGTTACAGTAGAGCTGTGTTGGGTTCTCATGTCCGTGTTACAGTAGAGCTGTGTTGGGTTCTCATGTACGTGTTACAGTAGAGCTGTGTTGGGTTCTCATGTCCGTGTTACAGTAGAGCTGTGTTGGGTTATCATGTACGTGTTACAGTAGAGCTGTGTTGGGTTCTCATGTCCGTGTTACAGTAGAGCTGTGTTGGGTTCTCATGTCCGTGTTACAGTAGAGCTGTGTTGGGTTCTCATGTACGTGTTACAGTAGAGCTGTGTTGGGTTCTCATGTCCGTGTTACAGTAGAGCTGTGTTGGGTTCTCATGTCCGTGTTACAGTAGAGCTGTGTTGGGTTCTCATGTCCGTGTTACAGTAGAGCTGTGTTGGGTTATCATGTCCGTGTTACAGTAGAGCTGTGTTGGGTTCTCATGTCCGTGTTACAGTAGAGCTGTGTTGGGTTATCATGTCCGTGTTACAGTAGAGCTGTGTTGGGTTATCATGTCCGTGTTACAGTAGAGCTGTGTTGGGTTATCATGTCCGTGTTACAGTAGAGCTGTGTTGGGTTCTCATGTCCGTGTTACAGTAGAGCTGTGTTGGGTTCTCATGTCCGTGTTACAGTAGGGCTGTGTTGGGTTATCATGTACGTGTTACAGTAGAGCTGTGTTGGGTTATCATGTCCGTGTTACAGTAGAGCTGTGTTGGGTTCTCATGTCCGTGTTACAGTAGAGCTGTGTTGGGTTCTCATGTCCGTGTTACAGTAGAGCTGTGTTGGGTTCTCATGTCCGTGTTACAGTAGAGCTGTGTTGGGTTATCATGTCCGTGTTACAGTAGAGCTGTGTTGGGTTATCATGTCCGTGTTACAGTAGAGCTGTGTTGGGTTCTCATGTCCGTGTTACAGTAGAGCTGTGTTGGGTTCTCATGTCCGTGTTACAGTAGAGCTGTGTTGGGTTCTCATGTCCGTGTTACAGTAGAGCTGTGTTGTGAAGGTCTGCTAGTCCGAAGGCAGGGGAAAGTTCCCCACAATGATTCACCAGTGTGTTGAAAGGATTGTTGGACAGGTGTCTGTAACCCCGAGAGACAACTAGTCAAAATATAGTGCTTTGGGACAATCGTCACATTCTTCAACACAAATGTAGGAGACTGATGGTGTTTCCACTCCAGTCAGATCTGAGTCATCGTTAAAGGGGAACACCTCCCAAAGTAAACATCCCAACATGTTTTTTACATGTCCTAGTAAAGTTCAGTCAGTACTTGTGACCATGAGCTCGTCTTTCTCTCAAAGCCACAAACCAGAGCAGTAAGTCTCAACCTGGTGATGTCATCGGGTACAAAGTGTGGAGTTGCTCCATAGACGATGAATGGGAGGCTGATTTCATGGACCTTTTTTAAACCCACATGAGCTTTATTCTATTGTACTGCTCTCAGTTAGGAAGCAGAACATGTTCCCATTAACTCAGAACTAGGGCTGTCAAAGTTAACGCCATAATAACGTCATAATAACGCGTAATAAAACCATAATTACGCCATAATAACGCATAATAACGCCATAATAACGTCATAATAACGCCATAATAACGGCATAATAACGTCATAATAACGTCATAATAACGCCATAATAACACCATAATAACGCCATAATAACGTCATAATAACGTCATAATAA
Source organism: Sebastolobus alascanus (assembly GCA_916701645.2). NCBI lineage: Eukaryota > Metazoa > Chordata > Actinopteri > Perciformes > Sebastidae > Sebastolobus > Sebastolobus alascanus. The sequence goes on from CAKAOJ020000235.1 coordinate 183,669, forward strand.
CGCCATAATAACACCATAATAACACCATAATAACGTCATAGTAACGTCATAATAACGCCATAATAATGCCATAATAACGCCATAATAACGCATAATAACGCCACAATAATGTCATAATAATGCCATAATAACGTCATAGTAACGTCATAATAACGTCATAATAACGCCATAATAACGCCGTAATAACGGCATAATAATGACATAATAACGCCATAATAACGGCATAATAACGCATAATAACGCCATAATAACGCATAATAACGCCATCATAACGTCATAATAACGCCATAATAACGCATAATAACGCCATCATAACATCATAATAACGCCATAATAACGCCATAATAACACGTAATAACGCGTTATAACGCCATAATAACCCAAATTTGTTTTAACGCCACTAATTTCTTTAACGCATTAACGCAGTTCTTTTGCAGGTTGTAGCGGGTTCAGTTTTAAAGCCAGAGTGAAGATACTGGTATCCAGTATTTCTGGACAATATCTGTCATTATTCTGTGTTGTTAATTGATTTACAATAATAAATATATACATACATTTGCATAAATTAAGCATATTTGTCCACTCCCATGTTGATAAGAGGATTAAATACTTGAGATATCTCCCTTTAAAGGGACTATAGAGTGATATTGTGTGTTAGCTGACGTGTGTCGTCTCACTGTTTAGACCGGTGCTCGTTCATGTCAATGTAGCGCGAGCGCGAGCAACAGGACGCTGACTTTAGTTGACATTGCGGCCACAGGAGTAGCTGTGAACAAGCAATTTCTGATTCTTACATATAGCCCCTTTAAGGTTCATTTTGAACAGATAAAAAATGTGCGATTAATCATGTGATTAATGGTGGTTAAATATTTTAATTGATTGACAGCCCTACTCAGTACTCAGGTTCCTCTAGAACATCTCTCCCATTCATTGTCTATGGAGCAGCTCCACACTTTATAACATCACAATCACAAGTTTGAGTTTTAGCTGTCTAGCTTTTGGATCTAAGAGAGTTGTTGATGTTAACTAATATTTGTTGGACTGTCTTAGACCATCAGAATAACATGTATGAGTTTTGAATATGGGCATAGTTCCCCTTTAACACCAAATATTTAACAGCTGGCCAGTTTAATATCAGTTGGTAAAATGCAAAAAAAAAAACAACCTAAACACAAAGTGAATTTGTCTTCTCTGTAAATAAGCAGGTATTCTGGACAGCACACAGCATGTGATAATCAGCTTTAACGTATTCTTCGTGCTGCTTCATTGTTCTTCAGTATGTTCTCCAGATCTTCTTCAGTTATTTAACAGCAGCGATATGAAGATACACATATTAGAGTCGGTCTTCTCTCGTAGTAACAAGTCCAAGTTGTGTTTCATAAATGAGGCACCAGACAAGACAATACGTAGTGAGCAAGCAGCTTCAACATCAATCTGTCGCACATACATGTAAAACACAAACACATGGAAATGCTGCTGTAACAACGACGTGAACAAGAAAGTGTCTCACTAACATCCTGTGGGAGAGTTAAGATTCTTTAGGATGGTTCACTGCTGACTGTCTACGAATTACAACAAGAAACAGCCATTAAATATGGAATTTGGATAATTAGCCGTCAGACACTGGAGCATGTGATACCTAATGATGCACTTATATTCACTAAAATGCCTTTCTGTACACCATTTACAACCTTATCAGGACTTTGATGAAACAGATGAGAAATGTCCACTGCTGTTCCCAACCAAAGGCACTTCATGCTGCAGAGCACGACACGGACCGACCCGATCACCTGCTACAGAACACTTCATCAACACTTTTTGGTTTGGATTCATCAGTGACTTTAACTCTGACATTAATATCATCTAACCGGAAGAAAGAAGTCCTGGACTGATTAAAGGGAACTGTGTCTTCTCTCCAAATGAAGAACAGGCTTCTGCTCATCTTCAGCTGTAACATGATCCTGATTACATTTCAGGCTTCAACATGTTAGACACATGTTGAAGCTCATGTTAGCTGGTGCAAGAATATTGAACTGAGCTAAGTTTAATTTGCAAAGTGAAACCTGATCATAAAAATCATAGGTTGTTGTATAGTTTAAAGATTCACAGTGCTTCCCAATGGACTGACCACAAGATATTTCATATTTAAAAGTTATAATCCTTAAGATTTTCAATTTTAAAAAATGTTTCCCAAAGTAAATTTCTGTGTCTGGCAGCCACACGTCTCTACTGAGGTATGAACCCAAAATAAACAGATTGTGCTGTGATTTAATATCAATGAACAGATCAAAATGATGCTGAAATAACAACATAATGATGCTAATTAGTAAAAAGTCTGAATTCATGCTTTGTCAGGTCTGTTACCATGACGACAAGTTAACAACTTTTAAAATGCTGATGATGGATCAGAGCAGGCTCTGCAGCTGTTGCTCAGCAGGAGCCATTCAATGTCAATTCTGTCATTATTAGGGCTGTCAAAGTTAACGCGATAATAACGTGATAATAACGTGATAATAACGCGATAATAACGTGATCATGAAAATTCATTTTAACGCCACTAATTTCTTTAACGCATTAACGCAATCAATCTAATCACATCGATCGGACGTTTCGGAGGTTGTAGCGGCTCAGTTTTAAATTTAGAGTGAAGATCCTGGTATCATAGTAAACTACAGAACCTGATGAATCCATCGGTACCAACCAGGTCAGAACCTGATGAATCCATCGGTACCAACCAGGTCAGAACCTGATGAATCCATCGGTACCAACCAGGTCAGACTAGCTGGTCATGAAGGAGGTTAAATAACGTTACGAACTTACGCAAAATTTTATCGAGGAAAAACTGTCATGTCCATTTCCAAAGGGGTCCCTTGACCTCTGACCTCCAGATCAGTGAATGTAAATGGGTTCTATGGGTACCCACGAGTCTCCCCTTTACAGACATGCCCACTTTATGATAATCACATGCAGTTTGGGGCAGTTTGAGCCTTTCTGTCATTGTTCTGTGTTGTTAACTGATTTCCGATAATAAATATATTCATACATTTGCATAAAGCAGCATATTTGTCAACTCCTGTTGATAAAAGGATTAAATACTTGACTAATCTCCATTTATTGCATTTTTCATTACATTTTGAACGGATAAAAAATGTGCTATTAATTTGCGATTAATTGTGATTAAATATTTTAATGGATTGACAGCCGTAGTAATTACCTCTCGACATGGTAGTTTTTGTTGTTAGTGACACATGAATGTAATCCAGATACTCTCCTACAGCTTTATCAGAGCAGTATTCAGTTTTTACTAATGCTAACCCAACATTTCATACTGCTGCTGCTTCAGATTAAAAGCATTAAACTGACAAAACACGGAGAGGCTTTTATTGTGAAGAACTGGCAGGAAGTGTTTGTCACTAGGACCAGAAGGGAAATCTTAAGGATTATAACTTTAACATGCTTATTTATTTATTTATTCAATCTTGATGAAGAGTCACTTGTTGCACAAAAAGGTACCTGAATTGTTCAATTTCACTTATAAGTTCTTATTAACATACATTTTAGATAGTGTTCCTGGAATTAAAATATAGTCTATATGCTACTATCAATAAACAATTTCCCAAAGTTTAGAAGCTATTCTTTTTTTTTTTTTTTTTAAAAGAAAACATACAAAAAGGTAAAAATTTGATTTCTTTTCTTTGGGAACAAACTTCCTGTTTGTGCAAGAATGCAGCTCACACAACCAAACCAACCGTAGACTGTTCATACTGTTCGATATGATAATGGAGTCGTGTTATTGATGATACACAGAGTCTGACCTTCAGGGTCCGACCTTCAGGGTCCGACCTTCAGGGTCCGACCTTCAGGGTCCGTCAGTATGTCGACTCAGGTGTTTCACTGAGCTTTTTACAGCTAATGATGATCTGATATTCAGGTTGGAGTTACAGTATGTGTGTAAATGCTCCTGCTGAGGTGGATTCTGCAGCATTCTGCATCACATGTGATCTTCAGGTTGGAGTTACAGTACGGGTGTGTGTGTGTAACTGAGGTGGATTCTGCATCACATCTGATGTTAAATACAAAATGATCAAACTGTGGTTGAAAACGCAGCCGTTCTCTTCTTCACTAAATCGAGTTGTTCGGCTGAAAGACACTTTTGCAGAATTCAGTTTTTAGACATTTTACCTCCAATGTCACCGTTAATCACTGAGCAAAAGGCCATGTGTGTGTGTCTGTTCGTGTGTGTGTGTCTGTTCGTGTGTGTGTGCATGTGTGCGTGTTTAAGTGTGTGTGTGTGTGTGTGTGCATGTGTGCGTGTTTAAGTGTGTGTGTGTTATTCCTTGACGAGTCGATAGATGTGATGCTGAGCTCCGTGCTCATTGTTGGACACTTCAAACACACACGCCATACACAGCAAGGTTTCCTGAGTGTCTCTGTTGCTCACAACCTGCACACACACACACACACACACACACGCACACGCACACGCACACACACGCACACACAGACAGAGGAAAGAAAGAATAAAAAAGTTAGGTGTTAAAATGAATCAACATACTACGGAAGTAAAAAAAAAAAAAGGGGGTTTTGCCAGGATCATTTTTCTGAGTTACTTTTTATTCATCTGTGAAAACAAGTGAAACAAAGTTTTTGTTGTTGTTGTTGTTGTTGTTGTTGTTGTTGTTGTTGTTTTTGTTGTTGTTGTTGTTGTTGTAATACTCATTTAGCCCACGAGAGGCTGAAAGGCATCACTACCTCATGTTGGAAATAGGACTAAAAGTATTCATGTGTTCCCCAACAGCAGATTAGCTCAGATTAAAATACATTTCAAGCCAAAAGAAAGACTTGACAGTAATGTTACAGAACCTGCTAACACACATTATACTGTATGTGTTTAGAGTTCATGGAGAAATTAAAACTCACCGTGAAGAAAACATGAATGCTTATAGAAGATGTATTTAGAGCATGTAGTAGTGGTGAACTTCAGCCTCTTGTGGCTGAAATGAGTATTACAACAACAAACACTTAGAAAAATGATCCTGGAAAACCCTTTTTCCACCTGTTCTGAAGTCATAAACACAGGAGAGGAAACAACTTGGATCAGACTCAGAAAATAGAAACCAGAATATGTTTTTCCTCACTTGCCTCTCAGAGCTTCCTAAACATAAACACACACAAAACACTATTTATTCCTCCATCAACACCGACTGACTGATGCTCTCACCAGCAGAATAGTGAAGTTCTCCAGCACGCTGTTCATCATGTATTTCTCCGGCAGGTGTTTGAGCTTGTGGATGAAGTTGATCATATATTCACACATTGGAGAGCGACTGATTCTGTAGATGAAGCGTCCGTTTTCAAACCTGGCGTACTCCGTCTGAGAGAGAGAGAGAGAGAGGGAGAGAGATCTGTTACCATTACTAAATCAAATGTGATAAATGTAGTATGTGTCTGATAGTCCATCATCTCTGTACAGAGAGCAGAAACCACAGACTGTCTCTGGTAGAAACAACAGCGTCTCTAGATGACGTCATGTTGAGTGTTGATGGAGCAGCTGTTATATTCTGGTACTGATCCATCCAGACTCCATTCACAAAACAAGCATTTTAAAACCTGTCTGCTTGTCGTCATGGTAACAGACCTGACGAAGCATGAAATCAGACTTTTTACTGATCAGCATCATGATGTAGTTATTTCAGCATCATTTTGATCCGTTTACAACAACGTTGCTTCCGTATTTATGCCTAGATGACGTTATTATTATTATACGAAAACAAGCATTTTAAAAGTTGTTTGCTTCTTTTCAGATATATTTCAGACTTTTTTCAGACATTTTTTCATATTTTTTTGGGACTTTTTTCAGATTTTTCTGGGACATTTTTTTTTACATTTTTCGGACATTTTATAGACATTTTTTGGACAGTTTTGGGACATTTTTTCTTCTCTCTGGAGCGTCTAGCGTGAATGAACACAGATGATCCCGGCGCTCCAACTAGCGTGAATAAAGCGAGGCGAAAATCGCTTCGCTTTTGGTGTGAATGCAAACTAACAAAGACAAAGTATCAAGGTGCATTATGGGATGTGTAGGATACAGTGCTTTTTTGGAGTGTGTCCCATATGAGGGACTAAAAGTCAGGACATCTCTACTAAATGACTTGAGTATATGTTGTTTTATCAGACAGTGTTGTTGTGAAGGCTTTATGTGTCTCCTGGGTTACTGCAGTTTACCCAGAGTGCACCACAGCAGTTCGAACCCATCCTCACCTCCACCTTCTCGACCACCTGCTTGCCGAAGGAGCAGACCTTGGTGGAGCAGGTGATGGTCATGTTCTCCGAGCTCTCGTACTGGCTGGTGACACCGTAGAAGGCCGCCGGGTCGTCCTGCACATTATAAGTCAGGTCCGCCTGGCAACCACAGAGCAAAAGAAACATCCCATCATCACCTACAGAACACCTTTAATGAGTCAGTATAAAGGTCACAGCAGTCAAATCTATCGATATGAGATGAAACATGAGAAGGAGAAGTTATCCAACAGTGTCCTCTGCTGGTAGCTCAGTCCGGAGTCCTCAGGAGAACCAGAGAAACCTGGCACACACAGTCTGTCAGCACTTATACCTTGTTACCTTATTATGGGCTGCATGGTCATATATGACATAGGGGTTCTCAAAGGGATCCCTTACAGGAGAGACAATCCTCCGAGGACCTCCTCATAATCCTAACACAGATTAAACATATGCTTAGTACCGTTTGGACTCTTATATGCATTGGAACAACCTAAATAATTTAAACCTGTTTCATAGTGATAAATACAGCTGCAACTATTTTCATAATCCATTAATCTATTTGGGTAATTAAAAAAAGAAGTCTAAAATCTCCGATTCCAGCTTGTTGAATGTGAATATTTTCTGGTTTCTTTCCTCTCTGACAGTAAACTGAATATCTTTGAGTTGAGGACAAAACAAGACATTTGAGGACGTTGTCTTGAGCTTTATGGAAACACTGATCATGTTTCACCATTTTCTGACTTTTTATAGATCGAACAACTAATCGATTAATGGAGAAAATAATCAACAGATTAATCAACAATGAAGATGATCGTTAGTTGCTGCTCTAGTGATAAACAGAAATATTTAATACTTAAGTTTGAATCACGTTAATACCACGTACTCAACTGAACAGCATTTATAGTCCACATCTAAAGTAACTGATCATAAAAGCTTTCAGAAAAAATGAACAGTAACAAGACTGATATCGTCCTGATAAATCCAGATGTTTAAACTCACCAGTATAAAGCTGACTGTCAGTCAGTGCTTCAACTTAAAATAATGAATTATTGCTGTATGGGGGGGGGTATTGTGTCCATTGTAATGGACACAATATGCTTGCTTTATTGGCGTAAATGGTCAACATCTGTAGATATGCACTTTTTAATGATACAGCAAAGATTGTCTGCACATAATATGCATTAACTTGTAATGTTTTCAGCTGCTTTACTTTAAAGGTCGGTTCACCAAAGACAGATTACAAAGAAATAATCCACTTGCAGTAGTTGGTAGAGATTTCTGCTTCCACCCCGACACAACGACGGCTGGAACTACTTTCTACTGGAGAAATAGTCCCAATGGAAACTTTCCAAAGAGAGATCTGTAGATTATCAAAACAGGGATTCTGATTCTGGAAGATATTTTCATTCTTTTCCTCCATATTGTAATTTGACTGTTGTTGAACACACAACATGAATTCAACGTCTGTCTGTCCTGGAGGAGGATCTCTCACTGCTGCTCTCCTATTAAAGGACAGGATGATTCTGATTGGAGAGTCTAAACTGTACAGTGAACCCAGCACTGGGTTGGGGGGGGGGGGCTTTATGAGCTGCCAGCAGGGGGCCAAACCATCTCTATATACAGTCTCTGGCTGTGATCATCCTTCACTGAAATCTCAGAGCTGTGTTTTTATCCAAACCTTTGTTTTTGCCTAATGTAACTTTTGCAAATATATACAAACAGTGAGATACTACTAAGATACTTTATGAAGATACAACAGGGTGAAAAACAATATTCTTGTGTGAGTGAAGCAATGAGAACATGCTGCACCTGGACTACAGGCTGAGTGGAGAAGGGTTTGTACTATTAGTAATGAGTTCTGTAAGGAGCACTGTGCGTCTCACACACACACACACACACACACACACACACACACACACACACACACACACACACACACATCAAACTGTGCTCTATTAAAGCAGCAGATTATCAGAAACATGCTCCATTGTGGTGGATCAGAGAGCTTTTTAATTAAATTCAGAGAGGAGGCTCTCTACGTAACACACACACACACACACACACACACACACACACACACACACTCTGTTTGTTGTCATGCTACATGCACATCTCACCTCTTCTACATGTACTGTAAACTGAACCCACTTCACTGGCCTACAGGCTTCGGTCCTCTCCTTTCGACAACATCACAGCTACATTCAGCTCACCCTGTCCAGCGCTTCGATAGTTAACCCTCCGTTAAGCCCCGCCCCCAACAGCGATTGTCCAATAAGAGACAGTTATAGAAGACGGTTCTTCTGTTGTCTGCCTCCGCCAACCCGTCAGTTACAGTTTACATCCACGTCTGTCCAATATCTCATCACTACATTATTTCATCCCATCAGACATTTGTGTAAAATGTCATAATTAGAACATGAATTATTGAGTTATAGCCAAAAACGTGTTTTGTGAGGTCACAGTGACCTTTGACCTTTCACTACCAAATTCTAATAATTTAATAAAGTTGTCCGTTAGCGAGTGTCCGACAGACCACGTGTGTGTGTGTGGCGGTGGTGAGTGTGAGGTTGTTGGTGGCGTTATAGCTGTGAACGTAGCTGTAGCAGATAGTGTGTGTACAACTTATTTGTCGGTGAATAAATGCTACAACTCCTCAAGACCGGAGCCAACTTCCTGTATCTGTAACTCCGGCTCAGACTCTCTTAAGGTGGACTGTTAAGGTGGACCAGCTTTTCTCCTTAAAGTGAAGAGCCGCTCCTCTGAGTTTTGTTCAGCTTTTTAGCTATTTTGTAATATTCCTTTTAACCGTTTAACCGATAGCATTAATCGGTTAAAATTCTTAATGTCAGTTAACGTTATACGGTTAAACCTTTGTCTTGCTTGTCCAGGTGCAGTGTAATAATAATAATAATTTTATTTATATAGCACCTTTCGAAACAAGGTTACAAAGTGCTTACCAGTAAAAGCATGATAAAAGAAATAACACCCAGAACTTGAATCTAAACAAAATATATCATATAAATACAAAATAAATATAAAATAAAATCACATAAATAGTTACAACAATGCACCATCAGTTAAGAAAAAGCCATAATATAAAAGTGAGTCTTAAGAAGAGATTTAAAGGAAGATACTGAGTTAGATCCTCAGGTAGGGAGTTCCACAGCTGAGGAGCCCGGACGGCAAAAGCCCGGTCACCTTTGTTGACAAGTCTGGATTTTGGAACTGTTAGTCGGGCCCTGCCAGAGGATCTCAAGCATCGATCAGGCTCATAGGGAGTCAGCAAATCACCGATATAGGCAGGAACCAGACCATTCAAGGCTTTAAAAACAAGCAGTAAAATCTTAAAATCAATTCTAAAACTCACAGGTAAACAGTGAAGGGAAGCGAGGATCGGTGTGATGTGGTCGCTTCTCTTAGTTCGAGTTAAAAGCCTGGCAGCAGCGTTTAGTATTAACTGTAGTCTGTGGATGTTCCAGTGTAGTATGAGACTGATCTTACATTTCTTTTCTTATCATACTTACAACGCTTGGACTAACTACTTCCACACTGCAATACAAGAACTGTCTCTTTATCCCATGTCCTCCACAGTGGAGGATGCTGACTTTTTGCCTGGGACAAGCACCATATCATGAGTGTAGCCATCAACTTCCATTTTAAGACTGTTTTACAGGTTTTTCTGTTTTAAAACAAGTCAGCTGGAAACATTAAAAAGTCAGCCAGTGATGCCGTTTTAAACCGCATGGAGCCAACGTTAGCTTAATGAGCTAGTAAGCTACTGCTAATAAAATCTGCTAGTCACATCTGTTCTTTCATTCACCAGTTAGAAATGAGAAGCTGCTCCTCTGTCTGACATCAAGGAGTCCCAGAACAATTTAGAAGATCATAATAAAACCTGTCTTGTCACGTGTCACCCACTTGAGAGACCGTCTGAAATTAGTCTGAGACTCTTATTAGTTTGAGACTGTCAGCATTACTCTGATGGAAAAGAAATGTGTGATGCGTTCTGTTGCTGGGATTTCTGAAAGTCTTTTGGTATACTGCAGCTCTGAGGAAGAACAGTAAAGTGAGACAGACGTGCGCACGCACACACACACATACAGGTGGAGTCGGGGCAACCTGTGAGTCAGGAGGTGAGCAGGTGTTCAAACAAAGAGACTGTGCTTTCATCAGCCCACCACCTCCATATCCCAGGTGGAAACACACACACACACACACACACACACACACACACACACACACACACACACCTGTAAGTAGAGACAAAGACGTGGCACTGTGTGGAAAAATACAGAAAAAAGTGAGGTGCATGCTGACTCTGCTCACTGGGTAAGGCTGTGTGTTGGCAAGAATCTGACGATACGTATCACGATACAGAGGTTATGATTCAATAATATATTACGATACTGCAAACAAGACGATATATTGCGATTTTTTAAAATGTAATATTAGGAAAACTCTCATAGTATAAAGAACACACCATATGCATAAAATCTCAGTGAATTTGTTTTTATGATTTTATGGGATTTGCATTTATCAGTCCCTGTAACATCCAACATCATAGCACGACTTCGAGAGGACACATATCTTGACTGAGTTAATCTTTGCATGTAAACTTAGTTCAACATCAATACAGTGTTTTTTAGAATCAGTACAGTATCACAAAACAAAATATCCCAACATTTGATATTTCCGATATTTTCTTACACCCCTATTATATATCACTGATGACCAAACATTTTAAAAACAAAATTCAGAAGAACAATTGGCCAATGTATGCCATGACACCATCTGAGGCCGTAATTATTTTGGATGGATGTGAAGTAGGGCTGCACAATTAATGATTAATTGATCGCGATCACGATTTTGGCTTCCCACAATTAAATGAACATGATCGACTGCGATATTGACGCTTGTGTGCTCCGCTCATAGAAAACTCTGCAGCGTAAATCAAGCGCTTCCTAAACTAACAGCTAGAGATGCACCGTCAGTCAGCAGCCGATTGAAGCCGGACGGGTTTCAGACGGCTCATGTATCCAGTTTTTTGCCGGTCACACACACATGTGCAAGTCCAAAATAAGCCGTGGAGGAACAACCTTAAAACATCTGGAATAACTAACTTAATCAGACACTTCTTATGTTGTAATTCATTCCCATGATGCTGCTCAGAGTGATCACAGTGATCGGCTCGTCAGTTGTTAACATTATGGGGTGTTCAAACTCTGCTCAGTAAAAATAAGTATTGGGCGATGGTAAATTATAACACTATTGTGATGTGTTCAAATGTAATCTTGTAAAATGTAGTTTTTGGTGAGAAACTTGAATAAATCCAGTTGTTTGAAGGAGATGTTTTCACATCAATATAAAATAGATATTATAATGATAAATAATCGTGATCTCAATATAGATCAAAATAATTGTGATTACCATTTTGGCCGTAATCGTGCAGCCCTAATGTGAAGTTGGTATAAAGAGGAAATAAAATGAAAACAACCTCTCACGTAAACAGGAAACAGGTAAATGTGTCTGCTCACCCAGAACTTGATCAGGTAGAAAGAGTTTTGCGGGCCCTTCCCGAACAGCTCCTTGAGGCCGCCCTTCTTTTCGGGGAACTTGTCGTAGATCTGCCTGATGTCCACGCACTCCAGCAGCGGGTCGCTGTAGCTCGGGCTGCTCTGGCTGATGTTCACAAACAGGTGCTTGTTGTACTGCGGGGGGGGGAAACTGAATTAGACAAGGATGGAGGCAGAGGAAGTGATCTCAGCCTGGGTTAAACAACAGCAAAAGAAAGACTGACAGAGACGAAACAACTTGTAGACGGATAAACAGAACAAATGAAAACGTCTTAATTCATGAGTTTTGGCCATATTAAACAGATGGTCTAAGTGCTGTTGCATAAATGTTTTCACGATACATAATTAATGATTGACTCCATAAGTTCATGCAATAAATAAATAAAAAGTTAATTTGATGTAAAGTTAAAAATTTAAATATGATGTGATTAAAATGATTTGTCTCATACAGTACAAAATGTGTAACAGGTAGAAGGGTCGTAGCCACTAGTACATCAGTCTATTGTGTTTTACGTTAATGTTCTCTGTGTAGTTCCCCTACGACGGAGTTTGTTGAGGCACCGTAAAGAACCCAACGTGAGTGAAGGAGCGGACGCCTCTCGCGGGGCTCTGTAATGTGTTTAAAGTTATGGTTATCGACTTTCATGGACTCAAGAACCTCTTTTCATGACAAGCAGCCAACGAGGTATTTTATTCTACCTGTAAAATGCACTTTAATTCATATTCGCACAAATTTTGTATTTTCCTTTGTTTTCATGCCATGTTAAGTGTATTTTGTTGATATATCTTGTACTATGTTCATTCATAGTAAGGCGTGAGTAAGGCGTGAGTAAGGCTTGAGTAAGGCGTGAGTAAGGCGTGAGTAAGGCGTGAGTAAGGCGTGAGTAAGGCGTGAGTAAAGCGTGAGTTAGGCGTGAGTAAGGCATGAGTAGGGCATGAGTAAGGCGTGAGTAAGGCGTGAGTAAGGCGTGAGTAAGGCGTGAGTAAAGCGTGAGTTAGGCGTGAGTAAGGCATGAGTAGGGCATGAGTAAGGCGTGAGTAAGGCGTGAGTAAGGCGTGAATAAGGCGTGAGTAAAGCGTGAATAAGGCGTGAGTAAGGCGTGAGTAAGGCGTGAGTAAAGCGTGAGTTAGGCGTGAGTAAGGCGTGAGTAAGGCGTGAGTAAAGCGTGAATAAGGCGTGAGTAAGGCGTGAGTAAGGCGTGAATAAAGCGTGAGTAAGGCATGAGTAAGGCGTGAGTAAGGCGTGAATAAGGCGTGAGTAAAGCGTGAATAAGGCGTGAGTAAGGCGTGAGTAAGGCGTGAGTAAAGCGTGAGTTAGGCGTGAGTAAGGCGTGAGTAAAGCGTGAATAAGGCGTGAGTAAGGCGTGAGTAAAGCGTGAATAAGGCGTGAGTAAGGCGTGAGTAAGGCGTGAATAAAGCGTGAGTAAGGCATGAGTAGGGCATGAGTAAGGCGTGAGTAAAGCGTGAATAAGGCGTGAGTAAGGCGTGAGTAAAGCGTGAATAAGGCGTGAGTAAGGCGTGGATAAAGCGTGAGTAAGGTGTGAGTAAGGCGTGAGTAAAGCGTGAGTAAAGCGTGAGTAAGGCTTGAGTAAGGCTTGAGTTAGGCGTGAATAAGGCGTGAGTAAGGCGTGAATAAAGCGTGAGTAAAGCGTGGATAAAGCGTGAGTAAGGTGTGAGTAAGGCGTGAGTAAAGCGTGGATAAGGCGTGAGTAAGGCTTGAGTAAGGCGTGAGTAAAGCGTGAATAAGGCGTGAGTAAGGCGTGAGTAAGGCGTGAATAAAGCGTGAGTAAAGCGTGGATAAAGCGTGAGTAAGGTGTGAGTAAGGCGTGAGTAAAGCGTGGATAAGGCGTGAGTAAAGCTTGAGTAAGGCGTGAGTAAAGCGTGAGTAAGGCTTGAGTAAGGCTTGAGTTAGGCGTGAGTAAGGCTTGAGTAAGGCGTGAGTAAGGCGTGAGTAAGGCGTGAGTAAGGCGTGAGTAAGGCTTGAGTAAGGCGTGAGTAAAGCGTGAATAAAGCGTGAATAAGGCGTGAGTAAGGCGTGAGTAAGGCGTGAGTAAGGCGTGAGTAAGGCTTGAGTAAGGCGTGAGTAAAGCGTGAATAAAGCGTGAATAAGGCGTGAGTAAGGCGTGAGTAAGGCGTGAGTAAGGCATGAGTAAAGCGTGGATAAGGCGTGAGTAAGGCGTGAGTAAGGCGTGAGTAAAGCGTGAGTAAGGCTTGAGTAAGGTGTGAGTAAGGCGTGAGTAAGGCGTGAGTAAGGCGTGAGTAAGGCGTGAGTAAGGCGTGAGTAAGGCGTGAGTAAGGCGTGAGTAAGGTGAGGTAAGGCGTGAGTAAGTCGTGAGTAAGGTGTGAGTAAGGCGTGAGTAAGGCGTGAGTAAGGTGTGAGTAAAGCGTGAGTAAGGCGTGAGTAAGGTGTGAGTAAGGTGTGAGTAAGGCGTGAGTAAGGCGTGAGTAAGGTGTGAGTAAGGTGTGAGTAAGGCGTGAGTAAGGCGTGAGTAAGGTGTGAGTAAAGCGTGGATAAGGCGTGAGTAAGGCGTGAGTAAGGCGTGAGTAAGGCATGAGTAAAGCGTGGATAAGGCGTGAGTAAGGCGTGAGTAAGGCGTGAGTAAGGCATGAGTAAAGCGTGGATAAAGCGTGAGTAAGGCGTGAGTAAGGCTTGAGTAAGGCGTGAGTAAGGTGTGAGTAAGGCGTGAGTAAGGTGTGAGTAAGGCGTGAGTAAGGCGTGAGTAAGGCGTGAGTAAGGCGTGAGTAAGGCGTGAGTAAGGCGTGAGTAAGGCGTGAGTAAGGCGTGAGTAAGGCGTGAGTAAGGCGTGAGTAAGGCGTGAGTAAAGCGTGAATAAGGCGTGAGTAAGGCGTGAGTAAGGCGTGAGTAAGGCGTGAGTAAGGCGTGAGTAAGGCATGAGTAAAGCGTGGATAAGGCGTGAGTAAGGCGTGAGTAAAGCGTGAATAAGGCGTGAGTAAGGCGTGAGTAAGGCGTGAATAAAGCGTGAGTAAGGCTTGAGTAAGGCATGAGTAAGGCGTGAGTAAAGCGTGAATAAGGCGTGAGTAAGGCGTGAGTAAAGCGTGAATAAGGCGTGAGTAAGGCGTGAGTAAGGCGTGAGTAAGGAGTGAGTAAGGCGTGAGTAAAGCGTGAGTAAAGCGTGAGTAAGGCTTGAGTAAGGCTTGAGTTAGGCGTGAATAAGGCGTGAGTAAGGCGTGAGTAAGGCGTGAATAAAGCGTGAGTAAAGCGTGGATAAAGCGTGAGTAAGGTGTGAGTAAGGCGTGAGTAAAGCGTGGATAAGGCGTGAGTAAGGCTTGAGTAAGGCGTGAGTAAAGCGTGAATAAGGCGTGAGTAAGGCGTGAGTAAGGCGTGAATAAAGCGTGAGTAAAGCGTGGATAAAGCGTGAGTAAGGTGTGAGTAAGGCGTGAGTAAAGCGTGGATAAGGCGTGAGTAAGGCTTGAGTAAGGCGTGAGTAAAGCGTGAGTAAGGCTTGAGTAAGGCTTGAGTTAGGCGTGAGTAAGGCTTGAGTAAGGCGTGAGTAAGGCGTGAGTAAGGCGTGAGTAAGGCTTGAGTAAGGCGTGAGTAAAGCGTGAATAAAGCGTGAATAAGGCGTGAGTAAGGCGTGAGTAAGGCGTGAGTAAAGCGTGAATAAAGCGTGAATAAGGCGTGAGTAAGGTGTGAGTAAGGCGTGAGTAAAGCGTGAGTAAGGCGTGAGTAAGGTGTGAGTAAAGCGTGAGTAAGGCGTGAGTAAGGCGTGAGTAAGGCGTGAGTAAAGCGTGAGTAAGGCGTGAGTAAAGCGTGAGTAAAGCGTGAGTAAGGCGTGAGTAAGGCGTGAGTAAGGTGTGAGTAAGGCGTGAGTAAGGCGTGAGTAAAGCGTGAGTAAGGCGTGAGTAAAGCGTGAGTAAGGCGTGAGTAAGGCGTGAGTAAGGCGTGAGTAAGGCGTGAGTAAAGCGTGAATAAAGCGTGAATAAGGCGTGAGTAAGGTGTGAGTAAGGCGTGAGTAAGGCGTGAGTAAAGCGTGAGTAAGGCGTGAGTAAGGTGTGAGTAAGGCGTGAGTAAAGCGTGGATAAGGCGTGAGTAAGGCTTGAGTAAGGCGTGAGTAAAGCGTGAGTAAGGCATGAGTAAGGCTTGAGTTAGGCGTGAGTAAGGCTTGAGTAAGGCGTGAGTAAAGCGTGAGTAAGGCTTGAGTAAGGCGTGAGTAAGGCGTGAGTAAGGCTTGAGTAAGGCGTGAGTAAAGCGTGAGTAAGGCTTGAGTAAGGCTTGAGTTAGGCTTGAGTAAGGCTTGAGTAAGGCGTGAGTAAGGCGTGAGTAAGGCTTGAGTAAGGCGTGAGTAAGGCGTGAGTAAGGCTTGAGTAAGGCGTGAGTAAAGCGTGAATAAAGCGTGAATAAGGCGTGAGTAAGGCGTGAGTAAGGCGTGAGTAAAGCGTGAATAAAGCGTGAATAAGGCGTGAGTAAGGTGTGAGTAAGGCGTGAGTAAAGCGTGAGTAAGGCGTGAGTAAGGTGTGAGTAAAGCGTGAGTAAGGCGTGAGT
The DNA here is from genome assembly GCA_916701645.2 of Sebastolobus alascanus. Classification (NCBI taxonomy): domain Eukaryota; kingdom Metazoa; phylum Chordata; class Actinopteri; order Perciformes; family Sebastidae; genus Sebastolobus; species Sebastolobus alascanus. The sequence continues at coordinate 200,028 of CAKAOJ020000235.1, forward strand.
AAGGTGTGAGTAAGGCGTGAGTAAGGCGTGAGTAAAGCGTGAATAAAGCGTGAATAAGGCGTGAGTAAGGTGTGAGTAAGGCGTGAATAAAGCGTGAGTAAAGCGTGAGTAAGGCGTGAGTAAGGTGTGAGTAAGGCGTGAGTAAAGCGTGGATAAGGCGTGTGTAAGGCTTGAGTAAGGCGTGAGTAAAGCGTGAGTAAGGCTTGAGTAAGGCTTGAGTTAGGCGTGAGTAAGGCTTGAGTAAGGCGTGAGTAAGGCGTGAGTAAGGCTTGAGTAAGGCGTGAGTAAGGCGTGAGTAAGGCTTGAGTAAGGCGTGAGTAAGGCGTGAGTAAGGCGTGAATAAGGCGTGAGTAAGGCGTGAGTAAGGCGTGAGTAAAGCGTGAATAAAGCGTGAATAAGGCGTGAGTAAGGTGTGAGTAAGGCGTGAGTAAAGCGTGAGTAAGACGTGAGTAAGGTGTGAGTAAAGCGTGAGTAAGGCGTGAGTAAGGTGTGAGTAAGGCGTGAGTAAGGCGTGAGTAAAGCGTGAGTAAGGCGTGAGTAAGGTGTGAGTAAAGCGTGAGTAAGGCGTGAGTAAGGCGTGAGTAAGGTGTGAGTAAAGCGTGAGTAAGGCGTGAGTAAGGTGTGAGTAAAGCGTGAGTAAGGCGTGAGTAAGGCGTGAGTAAGGTGTGAGTAAAGCGTGAGTAAGGCGTGAGTAAGGTGTGAGTAAAGCGTGAGTAAGGCGTGAGTAAGGCGTGAGTAAGGCGTGGAACTATCAGAGAAAAGACGTGCCCAAGCAACAAACTCCCGTTTCAAAGAACCGACCTGTGTTTGTGTTGTGAGAAAGCTACTGATGGTTTCTTGCTCTTGTGGACAAGAATCATGAGCAGTCAAGAGACCACACAGGTTGTAGTGCTGTGTCCTCACATCCCAGAACTTAAAGGTGCAGTGTGTGGGATTTTGCAACATCTAGTGGTGTAGTTGCAGATTGCAACCCTACCGAGTATTAGCCCGGTTAGCCCGGTTAGCCCGGTTAGCCCGGTTAGCCCGGTTAGCTCCAGTTAGCCCGGTTAGCCAAACTCAATGGACAACGATTTGTGTCAAATTGTATGCCGACATATGTTTGTTTACAAGAAACTCAACAAAGTGAAGATTGTGAGTTTTCGTCGAAACATTGATTTAATTGCAATATTGAAATTGCAAGTTTTATATTACACGAGTCACAATTTGAATTCTAACATACATTATGAACAATGTCCTAACAAGCTGTAGGTTAAGACTCTGGTTCCCAATGAAGAGATTCAGTGTATTAAATGAGTTAGTCTTTTTTTAATCAACTTCCTTCAGTGTGTGTCTCTCTTTGTGTGCAGCAGGCGGAAGAGCAAAATGTTGTTTTTGAAAGGCTAAATGCCAACAAATATGGATTGAAGCAGAATATTTTGCTAGATTAAAATCGTGAATTCAACATGAATCTTTTGTCCAAAAGCTTTGACTTTCGGACTTCACAACACTCTGGAGTCATTGGAAATGTTTGGATCACACGAGTCGGAAACAATCCTTAGCAGTCTGAAAAGTAATTCTACAAATAGTATAATACTAATAATATTAATGTAGCCTGATCTTTATCTGACACAGAAATACCGTGTTTAAACAGAATGTGGCCTAAAAACATCTTTTTAAATTGTTTTTATACAGACTTTTGTATAAATTATCCAGGAACTGTGTTATTATGATTTTAGTTATACATGTGCAAATCTTATTTTGACAACCTCAGAGCAGACAAATCCTGGCGTACCCCGTGTGATCTTTGAGGAGAGCCCGGAGCCAGGTTGGTAACCACTTTGCATACCTATTAAGAGTTATTATGTCAAATAAAACATTACTGTAATAATTTATAACTGAATCTGAGGACAAGCAACAAGCTACTTCTTTATTTGACCAGATGTTTCACAAAAATAGATATTTGTCTCAAATCGTTCAGCCTTACATACTCAAGTTATAAAACATCTGAATTTTCCAACAATTATCATGCTTGCAACAGTATTCATCTTTGTCTTTGCCTACCATTTAGGCAAAATTATACATTTTCATTGCAGCGAGGCCCTCGTTTACAGTAACGTAAGTTATGCAGGAAACTCGACTACTTTTGACAACAGTCTATTTCAAAGTCAACACAGGACAGTTCGAGGTTTCTAACTGTCCAAACAGTTGCAACAAGATGAATGCCAGCTGTCTGTGAACCCAAGGTAGAAAAATGAGAGTGAGTCCACAGTGTGGCAGCATGACAGATAGACTGAGCAGACGGAGAGATAGAGCTTTACAAAGGTTATTCAGACTAGGATACACACAAAGGGCTGTTCTCTGCTGCGGGGTTATCTTTCATCTCTGTTTATGGGACAATAGGGAGTGCATATTGTAGACTGCTGTGTGTGTGTGTGTGTGTGTGTGTGTGTGTGTGTCGTACTCACTGCTTCCTGCTCCCGCTGGGTCTCCAGGAAAGATGAAAACTCTACCAGTCGTAGTTTGGTGGTGCCGATGGAGCGACCCTGCCACGCCGGCTCTCTGTGTGTTTGGGCTGCAGTGGGCGGCTCGTAGCCTAGACAACACATGCAGGTTTACTTTTAGGGACATTACATAGACTTACATTTATTCGCTGGATACTTACCCGAACCAGAGCCATAACCTCTACTTGTCCAACCCTAACCCAAACCTTAACAACTGACCCCAAAATAAGCGTTTTCCAAATCTTGGACACAGCTTTTGTCCCAGTTGAACAAGCTGTCCCCATTTCACTGGTCTTTAGTCTAAAACGTGTCCCCAAAGGGAGCCTAAGCCTGAACCTGTGGCCTTCGTCACAGCTAGTTCTCTGATGTCATGTTGGTGTGTCCCTAACCTTAACCATCACAACTAAATGTCTGACCCTTACCCTTACCCTTACCCTAACCCGAACCTAAACCTGAACCTTAAAACCAAGTCTGAACCCTCAAACAGGCCTTTGAAGGTCTGACCGGCTAAAATGTTCTCACTTTCCAAAAATGTCCTCACTCTGAAGGTCTAAAACTCAAATTGGTCCTCACAAAGATAGCCGTACAAGTACACACACACACACACACACATACACACAAACATACACACACACACACACAGTCTGTTTAACCTCACTTCCCCACGGCCATCATGTACAATCATGCTATTTAACAGGGTTAGCAGTAATGCTAACATTATTCTTTGCTACAAACGTGTAACTTTTATGCCATTACTGGAGTCTGGTGGACAAAGCCTGACGGAGGTTTCGGTGCAGCACTGAAAGGCAGCTAACAAAAGTAGATCTAAAGGGGTAACAATGACACGGTGACACAATGAATTCTCTTGGGTGCTGACTCAAAACTCCTTTTACAAAAGCTTCTCTCCTCTTGTCATTTGGTCTCATGGTTTCAGAACTGACTACTGCCATCACATTCAACATTCAACATTTTGTGGAAGCTAGAAAGTTGGCTAACAAGCTTCAGCTCGGAAAGTGAAAGCTAGTTAGCCTAGCCTGCTAACATGAGCACTCTAGACCAACTAGAACCAGCTAACTGGTTTAAACTAGCTTGTGACTGTTTCCCATTAAATGTTACTGGTAACACTTTATAAAAAACCATCATTAATAAATGGCAAATTGACAGTTAATTAAGTTTAGTTAATAGTTATTCTACTGTTAACAAACAATGAAATGATAATGTTTACTAATCAATAGTAATGCTATAATTTATGTTATTTTAACAATTTATTGTGGCACACATAACATTTTATATACTATATATCTGTAAGTATAAGATATTATTTCTGAACTTTAAAGAAATTATTAATCTTAAGCCGTTATGATTTGACGATATATAAAAATAAATTGAATTGAATTACATAGATAGATATTCGTAACACTTTGTTAATGGTTAATAACTGGTTTGTAAACCATCTATAAACATTATTTGGATGCTATTATAATGTTGCAACTGATCATTATCATACCTCGTTAAATGGTTAATAAATATAATAAAGCATCTATAAACATTATTTAGATAGTTAATACTTTGTCAATGGTTAATAACTGGTTTCTGGACCATATATCTATGTAATATTTATAGATGTTCTACAAACAATTTCTTAAAGGTTTACAAATCATTTGGTAACACTAATACTTAATAGTATATAAAATGGTATAATGTGTGCAACTGTTAATACATAGTTTAATAATGTAATCAAAATGCAATTGATATTTTTTCTTCTATATTCTATCAGCTATGATAGAATATAGAATTTATAAACTAATTATTTCATATTACACAAACTAATAATAAAATAACAGATATTATAGCATTACTAATAATTAGTAAACATTATTAATTACCATTTCATTGTTTGTTAATAGAAAAGTAACTATTAACTAAGTTTAATTAACTATCAATTTACTATATATAAATGATGGTTATTATACCGTCATGCACACTCAGAGCTGTGTTTGGCAAATTACCAACATTCACAGCAACAGGTTGTCCTGTTACCTCAGCACTCCTGTGACTCCGTAAATTATGACACGTTGTGATTTGAATCACTGGGTAATGTACAGTATGTCATAGAGTAATACGTACGGAGTGCTAAATCACAGATGGGACTAATCAACGTCTAACGAGATCCATCCCAGCGCTGGTTAACTGCCAGTGTGTCCGATGGACGTGAAGTGAGTTATAAGCAATATTAGGAGCCAATCAAATGACAGCAAATTACTGAAGGGTACGGACAACGTCCATTGAAACTCAAAAATCACACTAATGTAGGGGGCGTTATCACAAAAAAATACATTTTTCTGTTGTTGGTAATAATTTTTTACCAAGTAAACCAAGGAAAGGATTCGTATGCTAATTTATTAACAAACATGTACGTTAATTTTAGTTTAATGGTTTTAGAGTAGATTAAGAAGTGAGGCAATGATATTCACTGACTGTTGAACAGATAAATCACACCCCCAAACACCCTCTCTCCCACTATGTGCAATAAATAAGTACAATTAAAAAGTGCAATACTGAATACATATCTCTGTGCAATATAAAAACAAAAATGCCTGTGCAATACTTGTATATATTTACCATACACCATATTTCCTTATTATTATACTGTATATTATTGTAAATACACTATTATTTTATTTTACTTTTACTTTATTTTATTATGTTATTCTTTGCTACTTAACTGTTTCTTTCTTAATGGAGCTTCCCAGCAAAAAGTATTTCACACGATTGTGCCTGTATAACCGACGTGACAATAAACTTCTTGAATCTTGAATCTTGAATCTTGAATCATTACAAGTGATGTAAGAAAAGTTGGATTGACGGCTTTTCTCTTTTGACCTCAAGTCTGGAAACCCGGGAGTCCAGACGGTCCAGAACCACCTGCAGAGAGCCGGTGGCCTAAACGGCAGGAGAGACGACCCCCTGTTCGCTCTACAGAAAGGAGATAATTGTACCGTGGACTCTCTCACCTGAGATTGTGGTTCCTGCTGTCTGCACAGAGTAAGCCTGCTGAGAGAACGGCTTGATGCTGAGAGAGACGGAGACACAGACAAACGGACGGGAGAGCATTAAAAAGGCTGAAAGAAGCAGAGACACAGTCACATTGTTCCTACATTATACAGAGAGGAATTCTGTTCTGGAGCTTTTATGAACAGTAGCAGGAGCACAGAGGTCAAGAGCATCTCTGAGTTCAGTAAAAGCTATACCAGCCCCATTTACTTCCATTATCATCCTCATCATATGGTCATGTAACAGCAGCTGGCCATGAAACGAAAAGGGTTTGAACTTGTGGCACAATGATCCCCACGAGCCACGAGCCACGGGAACACACACTAATGTACAGCTGAGGAAACAGCAGGTTTTTTACAATCTAACTTCACCAAATTTGAAACTCTCTATAAGGTATTCACATATAGTCAACAAAATCAGTCACTATTTGGCAGAGGGCTGACCCAAAGGCTTCAAAGTTTCGACTGTTGCCATGGTAATCGACCTCTAAATCAGTATTCGAATGCTTTGTTTCATTTTATAATATATATACGGTATAAACTGTATATATATTAGGGCGCTGGGACGATTCACCTATCTCCCGATTCGATATGTATTGTGATTTTTAAGTAATGTGATTCCATATTGCGCTTTATTGAAATTTTTGTTAACTTTTTTAACTCTAGACCAAAGATGAATCATACGCTTCTAGGGACATTTATTTGGGAAAATTTCTAAATGAATCCAGTAAAAATGTTTGATTTTCAGCATGTAGGTAGTCAGAGATGTCCTGAAGTCAAATATATCAGGATCATTGGCAGGAAGTATTTATTATTTTTATTATCCAGCAACCAAAAAATATATAGAATAAAGACATTTCCCTCACAGATTAGTGGTATTTTCTTTTTAATTTATAAGGGACATGTAATGTTTTATACTTCTGGTGAATATAATCCAATCAATCTTATTTCCATAGATGTATTTTGTATATACAGTTCCCTTTGTTAACACCTTATTTTGAAAAGCGGACGTAGTCCCACGTGTCTACTTCCTCTAACTTCTCCAAGTCCGTCTCTAGCTCTCCCGTCAGCTCCGTTCTCTTTATCCATCCATGGTCAGCTCCATCGGGCCGTTTCAATGCATTTAACAGAAATGTCAGTATATGGTGCTCTACAGTTGTAGCGTCGGCCCATTTGACCATGGAGATGAGAGCGACGGCCGGCTGGACCGCACGTTACCGCCATACGATAACGTTTCCTGTCCGTGACAGAGTTAGCATGCAGCTTTAGCCGTGATGTCTAGCTCTGCTTTTCCTGCAATGTGTGAAACCCAAAGTGTTTCCATCCTTTACTGGATGTGTAGTGTTTACCACGCTGGATTTAACATGTGAGGGTGCAGGTCGTATCCACGACGACCCTCCAACGTTTTATACTTTCTGAGGTTTGTTTTGGTTGACGGATACGGAACGGATATGATGTCACGTTACTCAGACTACCACAATAAAAGCGGTAACTTCCTTCTACCTCCACATAGACTCAGATGAAGCAAATATATCGATTCTGGTATTAAAAAAATTAATACATAGGTGAATCAATTTTTTTTCCCCACTCCTAATAAATATGTAATAATAATGTATAAATCCCCAAATAGCCCATGAAATAAGGAATAATCCCACTGTCTCCCCCTAAAAAAGACTAAAATGGGTCTACGAAGAAGAGGAGCAGAGTGTAAAAGGTTAAAGAAAGTTTAGAGTTAGAAATGAGAGTAGGAGGTGAGAGTGTCTTACTCTTCTGTGGTGGAGCTCGACTGTCCTCCAGGAATCATGCCCTGCCACAGCTGGAAATAAACACACACACATTAATACACTGGATTGAGGGTGTGTTTGTGTGTGTGTGTGTGTGTGTGTGTGTGTTACCTGTGCGTTGCTGGGGAAGCTGGCCCGCACTATCCCCGGCAGCAGCTTGCTGTGTATGGCGGTGGCTGAGACGATCTGAGCCGAGGACATGGAGGAGATGCTCTGCAGAGCCTTCTCCTTCGCATTCTGGTCCTGCACGGCAACAACCACACACATCATCATCATCATCATCATCATCATCATCATCACCATCATCATCATCATCACCATCATCATCATCATCATCATCATCAATCCAAACCCAAAGTGAAAGCAGACATCACTCAGTCATGAAAAGCCGGAATTTCCAAAAATTAAGAAGAAGAATTGGAATTATGTTGAGTAATGAAATTTAAAATCTAGAGAAACTTAAAGGCCTGAGAGGGAAACTTCCTCCTAGTTGTCATTATCTGACTGGTTGTGGTCAGATTGGCGCCTCCTGCTACTTTCTGATTACACAAATGAACATACAGCAATTTTGAGTAAATACCCAATATGGAGAGCTGCTTTTACATCCACACAACATAGTTAATCACGATTAATAGTAAATTAATCGCACATTTTTTTATCTGTTCTAAATGAACCCTAAAGGGAGATTAGTCAAGTATTTAATCCTCTTATCAACATGGGAGTGGACAAATATGCTGCTTTATGTAAATGTATGTATATATTTATTATTGTAAATCAGTTAACAACACAAAACAATGACAGATATTGTCCAAAAACCCTCACAGGTTCTGCATTTAGCATAAAACAATATGCTCAGATCATAACATGGCAAACTGCAGCCCAACAGGCAACAACAGCTGTCAGTGTGTCAGTGTGCTGACTTCACTATGACTTGCCCCAAACTGCATGTGATTATCATAAAGTGGGCATGTCTGTAAAGGGGAGACTCGTGGGTACCCAGAGAACCCATTTACATTCACTGATCTGGAGGTCAGAGGTCAAGGGACCCCTTTGAAGATGGACATGACAGTTTTTACTCGCCAAAAGATTGGAGCGTTATTTAACCTCCTTCACTGGATTCATCAGGTTCTAGTCTGACCTGGTTGGTACCGATGGATTCATCAGGTTTTATAGTTTCAGATGATACCAGTATCTTCACTTCACTCAACTTAAGAGCCAAAACTTTCTTTACAGTCAATAAAACAGTCATTAAAACAGCTGGAGGAAACTTCAACATATATCGTAAGGTGCTTTTGAGGTATGAAACAGGAAACTAAACAATTTACAACAGCTTCAATGCTTAGTTTTGACGATGATCTTGACGATCAGAGCTCCTTACTCAAAGCGAAAGTAAGGTCCATCTGTCTGTCGTCATCTAGTGTTTAACCCTTCTGACGCTGGAAGTGGCTCAACTGGCTCACATGGGATTAAAGAGGTTGACCTTGTTTTGCCTTTTTACCGTAACAAGTGTCCAACCATATGTGTTCAGGTCTAAATCCCCTGTTTTACCTAAAACTGTCTCTCAGTGAGGATTTAGGGAATCTACCTTTCTCTATGTGTACTTTGGGTGTGGTGGTCTGGATTGTGGCTTTGGGAGGAAGTCATCACAAAAACAGTGGGCAAAAGCTCCATACATAAGATTTACAGTAAGTCTGAACATATGGGCTCATATGTACCGTCTGAACTCAAAGCAACACCAACCTCAGAGCAGAAAACAGCTGAATGAAATGGAATTAGAGGCGCCGCGATAGCTGGAGAATCACTAATTGGCAGCTTCACTCAAGTTAATTGGCACTGAGAGAAATCTCTCCTCCTAGGGGAGGTAATAACATTACAGGAGGTACGGAGATGGGAATCATGCTGGAGTTTTATATTAAATACCAGGAACCATATGGGTTTGATAACATCCCTGACCTGAACTCATTTCTTTGAAATGACCAACACGTGTGTTTTGGTTCTAATGGGAAATCTCTGACATCATGTCCAAATGACCAGAGAGATCGTACAGCGTTTCATAGTGCTATAATAATCCATTAAAAACACTATTCTTTATTTTGACAATCAGTTAAAGCAGCAGTAGGTAGAAATGGAGCAAATGTGATTAAAACAGTTATTTCTATAAAACGGTCACTATATCCTGACAGTAGTGCATGAGACAGATAATCTGAAAACATCATGAATCAATATTCTGTTACTGTAATGACTATTTCTCTCCTCAGATGTTCTCAGAATCATCTTGTAGTTACTGTTTAGCTGTAAAATGAGAAAGTTTGTGACTTGGCAGCCATGTTGAGATCTGTTGAGGAAATACCAAGCCCCGCCTACCAGCCGGAGCACAGCCAATAGGAACGCTCTCTCTCTCTGAAATGACCTGGGATTGGTCAAAGTCTCCCGTCAGGCTAGATTATCTAAAGCCTGAAAACAGAGACATGAGGAGGAGCAGAAGTCTAGTTTTCTCTCAGAACACTTGAATTACAATATGATGAAAGGTTATTATGGGATTTTTGCCCAATGATGACAACAATATTCTGCCTACTGAAGCTTTAATCATGTAAGTCATTTACTAAAAGATAAGGCTGGTTGTAGGAGCCGTATTCTTTTTATTTTAAAGAACTGCAAGAGGTCGCAGTTAAAGTTTTAAGTCACCACCTCGTGTCCGTCATCATTTAGAACCAGACCCGGGGCAAGAAAACGCAGAGAAGAAATAGTTTTTCAACCACACCAGCCTTAAATATGCATATAGAATATTTACTTTGTTTTCGCTTTAGTATTACGTTTTTTAATATTTTTTTTGCATGCATCGCTTGTGTATTTGTTGGAAGTGTAAAGTTATTGCATGCATTACACTCATCCACTCATCCATCCATCCATCCACTCATTTATCCACTCATCCATCCACTCACTCACTCATCCACTCATCCATCCACTCATCCAGTCATCCCTCACGCAGAGAAGAAATAGTTTTTCAACCACACCAGCCTTAAATATGCATATAGAATATTTACTTTGTTTTCGCTTTAGTATTACGTTTTTTAATATTTTTTTGCATGCATCGCTAGTGTATTTGTTAGAAGTGTAAAGTTATTGCATGCATTACACTCATCCACTCATCCATCCATCCATCCATCCACTCATCCACTCATCCACTCATTTATCCACTCATCCATTCATCCACTCATCCATCCATCCACTCATCCATCCATCCAACCACTCATCCACTCATTTATCCACTCATCCACTCATCCATCCATCCATCCACTCATCCATCCATCCATCCACTCATCCATCCATCCATCCACTCATCCATCCACTCATCCATCCACTCATCCACTCATTTATCCACTCATCCATTCATCCACTCGTCTATCAACTCATCCATCCATCCATCCATTCATCCATCCACTCATCCACTCATCCATTCATCCATCCACTCATCCACTCATCCACTCATCCACTCATCCATCCACTCATCCACTCATCCACTCATCCACTCATCCACTCATCCATCCATTCATCCATCCACTCATCCACTCATTTATCCACTCATCCATCCATCCATCCATTCATCCATCCACTCATCCACTCATCCACTCATCCATCCACTCATCCACTCATCCACTCATCCACTCATCCATCCATTCATCCATCCACTCATCCACTCATCCACTCATCCATCCACTCATCCACTCATCCACTCATCCATCCATCCATCCATCCACTCATCCACTCATCCATCCACTCATCCTCTCACTCATTCACTCAGCTGTAGAACCCAAACCAACCACAGAGCTTTAATCAACCCAACTCAACACTAACTACTGTGTTGAATCAGTTCTGTTCTATAGGCGTCCATCCAGCTTTATTACATGTTTGAGAGACTTTACACTGGTGTTAGTTAATATTTTCCTTTTTGCCTATAAATCCCATGAAAAGACCAAAAGCTAAAACTGTGTTAGACCGTCTCTAAGCTCCGGTCACAAACACAAAGTTTCATTTCCTAAAACAGCTGGTCACTGTAGTATTTAGCCAATGTTACTGAAACGGGGGGAAATAGTGCATTTCCTGGGGACTATTTTCGGATGCGGATGAATACACATTTGGTGCTCTAGTGAGTATTTGGGGCAGCAGGACGGTTTGTGTGTTGTCATGGTGATGAAGGAACATGTCACTCAGTGACACAGTGAGGCTCATTGATGGTAACACTTTATAATAACCATCAATTATAAATGGTAAACTGATAGTTAATTATACTTAAAATAGTTATTTTACTGTTAACAAACAATGAAATGATGATTTATAATTAGGGCTGTCAAAGTTAACGCAATAATAACGCATGAACGCAAATTAATTTTAATGCCATTAATTTCTTTAACGCATCTTGTGATTTTTATGTTATAGCGGCTCAGTTTAAAAGCTAGAGAGAAGATACTGGTATCATATGAAACTAGAAAAACCTGATGAATCCATTGTGTGATTAGGCAAAATAGTTAAATACCGCTCCAAACTTACACTAAATTTTGACGAGGAAAAACTGTCATGTCCATTTTCAATGGGGTCCCTTGACCTCTGACCTCCAGATCAGTGAATGTAAATGGGTTCTATGGGTACCCACGAGTCTCCCCTTTACAGACATGCCCACTTTATGATAATCACATGCAGTTTGAGCATATTGTTTTATGCTAAATGCAGAACCTGTGAGGGTTTCTGGAAAATATCTGTCATTGTTTTGTGTTGTTCATTGATGTATAATAATAAATATATACATACATTTACATAAAGCAGCATATTTGTCCACTCCTATGTTGATGAAAGTATTAAATACTTGATTAATCTTCCTTTAAGGTTCATTTAGAACAGATAAAAAATGATTAATTTGCGATTAATCATGATTAACTGCAGACAATCATATGATTAATCGTGATGAAATATTTAATCGATTGACAGCCCTAAAATATATATATATTATATATATTATAGCATATTGATACATTTTCATTCAAGTACATTGCACTCTTGCCATTGGAGCCATATACATTATTTTTCAATAACATTTTAAAGAAAACAGCACACACTGTATCATCAATAACACCTTAGTGTGTTTGATCTACACTGATTCA